>JAJOOO010007374.1:0-32393 GCA_029582685.1 Solanum piurae
TTTTTTTTCAACAATCTCGAAGATTCAGTTGTGGCGGCAACACGGGAAATCTTTCCAATTTTAAGCCCATCTTTGATAGTCTCACGTACCTTGACTATCTCCGCAAAATTTGCTCAAATGAGCAACATTACCTTGTCATAATACTCTGGCTCTTGAATGTGTATGAACACTTCAACGATCTCCTTCTAAGACATAGGAGGTCGAACTCGGGCGGCCTCTTTCCTCCATCTATACACATATTCATGATAGCTTTCAGTGGATTTTTGCTTGATCTTCTCCAAGGAATAACGATCAGGAATAATCTCTACATTATAGGTGAATCATTTGATAAAGTCCTTAGTTAGAGCATTCCAGCTAGGCCATTGCTTCGTTTCCTGTGATGTCAACCAATCAAGTGCTTCTCTACTCAAACTTTGGCTAAAAAGCCGTATTAATAAAGATTCATTCCTTCCAACTCCCTCGAGCTGGTTACAGTAGTCCCTCAAGTGCGACAAGGGATTCCATATTCCTCCGAAAATGTTAAATTTTGGCACTTCAAATCCTTCCAGCAGTCTAAATTTGAATGGATGCACAGATCCCCATAACTCAACTCAGCAACTTCAGGAATGCAGTGTAACTCTTTCATGGCTTTCCTGATCTCTTCTTTCATATTTAGCTTGGCTACCTCTTCCTTTGACCTCCTCTCTCTCTCTCTAATTCCTCATAGTGATCAAGCTTTAAACTGTTGACATAGAGTTCATTTGGGATTGAGATTTGGAAAGTAGTCTTTTGAGGCAAGGGTGGAACAATGGAGGGATTTTGGGTATTTTAAGGGTCTTGGTAATTTTGGGGGAAAGTCAGGGGGTTGGTATGCTAATTTTGGTGATGGGGGAAGGTTTGCGAATTGTTAACATTGTGGTTTTGAGAAGGAGGCCACGCTTGTGGGTTGGCATTTTAAGGAGGAAGTGTCGTTTGGGGGTTGGTACGTTGAGGATTAGGTGACGCTCAGTAAGAGATGGAGGCATGAAGGGAATTTTGGGCGGTTAGGTCGATGGTTGAGGGATTCTAAGCAACACTAGAGGGTGGTTTTGAGCTTGTTCCACGTTTGAAGGAAGAAAGTAGAGTGGAGATCTTCCATCTCTTGGAGTATTGAAAGCAAAAATCAGATTAGGCACAACTTGCCTTCACTGCATTTTAACCCTCATTTCGGCAATATGCTGCATCAACTGCATATTTAATTCATTTAGATTAGTGGCGGCGAGCTGAGCCACGAAAACATCAATCAGGCCAATCTCATTATTTTTCTCACCCATTACTGCCTTTCATTTTGCGAACTTTGATCGGCGAAGGAATATTTCGGAGCCTTAGATCTTGTGAAATAGGGATGATCAACAAGCTTATCAACACAGATCAGTTTGAAGTACCTGACAAAAGAAAAATAACTCAAAAGGTAAACGTGTTAGTTCCTGAAGGTGATAAATAGTACAAGATATCACACATTGGTGCAAACACACAAGAGTTGCTTCTTTCGAAGATAAACTATCCCATTGATATAGAAAAATAGCTAAATAGATAGAAATTTGTCTATTTGACTTTGGGATTAGTGGATCAAAGAAATTGAATTTCGTGGATGCAAGGTCCTTCTGATACTTATGATTTTCAATTGTTATAAAACTCCAGTCTCCTTGCAAGAGTTGGAAAAGAATTTTTTTTTCTCAAAAATGGGGACTGAGCCTTCAAAAGGCTGCCTTCATATCTCACGAGGTAGAATTCAGTTCGACTAGCTTGAATCTCTTTTTGATTTGAGATGAAGATTCAACCTTTTTTCAGAGATGAGAGAGTAATATTTTGAAGTGAAGTTTGAATTTTGTTGTGAAAATAAAGACTCGAAAAATAGTTGGACGTACTTCTGATAGTGACTTGATATTTATGCTTAGGGGTTCTAGAAACAATTCGAAAAGGAGTGAGCTGTAATATCTTCAAATAAAGCAACATATTCACATAAGCAGATATAACACATAAATAGTTATTGCGCATTCTAAAGAGATATGTGACCTTTTTATGTCAAGGGTAGGCCTAATGATTTGAAAGATGTATACATCATTTGAAATATTTCATTGCCCCAAAATCCAAATTTATACAAATTTTATGAATACAATAAATGGGGATACATAATAGGGAAACTGGGATACAAATAATCAGTTTCACGTAGGGGTACGATCCTAAGGTATGCTTTAATGGAATGTCGTTTGATCTTGATTTCTTGACATCTCCGAATGATGTCGCCTTTGAATGGACTAGTAGCTTGCAAAACTCCTTCTTCAACTAGAATAAGCTATAATCTACTCCTTACCCAAAGGGACACTGGTTTTTTCAAAAAAATGTATACATCCTTAAAATTTAAGCACATAAGTATGATTGTCTTTTTATTGACCATGGGCCAAATAGACACAAGGTGGGCTTCAAATGGGCTCAATACGTTTTGAATGTTGGGTCATCTTAGTTCAAATGCACTAAATTAGGGATTCAATTTCGCTTTACGCTAGTTGACTAAGAGTTATTTTTGAAAGACCGGTGACCCGAACGGACATCCTAGGCTGGAACTAAGGACAACATTGGACGCATGCCGAACCAATAAATTACCAATCATTCCGAAAAAAGGGTTGAGTATAAAAAAGCCCGGCTGCGATTATACAAAACTGTTCTTTAATATACTATACATATGATTAAAAATGCCATGAATGCAATGATAATTTATAAATTCAACAATCAATAACAAATAGTCAAATCATTACGGTTAGAACTTTATTATTTCTCCAGCAGAGTCGCCATTTCGAAAAAAGAAATAAAAGATTTTAATATTCAAAAATCAATTTAACTCTAGTTTTAAAGAAAAATTGATTTTTTCAAAGAGAGTCGCCACTTAATTTTTGAACGAAATTCAGAAAACTTACAATTTTTGAAAAGATTTAAAATAGACTAAAAATCATTTGAAATCCACAGAGGGTTCGGGGTTCAAATTACATCTCAAGAGGGTGTTAGGTCCTCAAAATGTCTGCTAACATGCGGTTGACCAACGACTTGACTAAAATATGACTTTTGACCAATATTTTTGAAAATATTAACTAAATAAATAAAGGTTCTTTTAAAATATTGCCTAAAGGGAAATGAGCTTAAAATAGTTTTCTAAGGATTTCTTATTGACTAACAACATAAATGGTACGTAATACATAAATATTAAATATTTCAATTAAACATAAAAAAGAAGAAAGCCTATATTTTGGGAATTTAATAAAATTGAACCAATTGGTTAAAGTTAAACTAACAAATAACGATGAAAGAAAATAATAAAAGGGAAAGATAAACTTGGACTATTGTCCAAATTTCAATTGTTGGGCTGACAGTCCCAAATTGTTCCTCCTGTCCTAACTCTAATTCATTCACATTGTTGGGCTGATAGGCCCAAGTCATTCTTCATGTCCCAATTCTAAATAATTTAATCTTTTAGTGAAAAGCTCATTGCATTCGTCCTGAGCCTGACCTGATATGCTTTAACAAAATTTTGGTTCTTAGCCCATTTTCTCTGTATACCAGTGTCGTATATCAATGTATACTGAACGTCTACTGAACGTATACAGTCCAATTTGGACTTCCCGAGGACTGTATCTGCTTTCAATTTCTTTGACTGATAAGGTCAACTCTATAGTTTTGAGTTTGGGACTCCATGACACATACAAAATGCAAGTGGTGAAGAGGAGTCCATGAGTACTCGGGTGACATTTCATGAATAGGAAAAAAAGACGAAAAAAAATTAGTGATCAAAACTGGACAAACTTATTAGAGTAAAATAACTAACACATACTCTACTCAGTGACCCCATATAAAAATCATAAAGACATAGGTGATGCTAACAAACAACTACATACTTTGCGTTACATAAATTGCATTTATGACATATGAGATTTCAAGATAACACTTGAAGAAGTCAACACGAGATTTCAAACCTACTTTAATAGAGAGCGAACTGAAAGCTGCCGAGCCTTGATAGATGACATTTAAACAATCTTTAATGAGATTAAGAAAGACACTTGATAACGACAAGTGCATTGATCCTATTTCTCAACAAGAGATGTCAATGTGTTTGAAACACGTAAAGGAAAAAACATTAAAGTAATGCCATAACATTAATACTTTCACAAGACCTAAACATTCAAAACAAAATATAAATTATCACTAAATCAAAGGAAGTCAAAACGAAAGTAGGAAAGTTATTCTTTAAACAATTGAAAAAGCTACTATACAACAAACAAAATCTCAAGACAACACTCATGAAACAAAGCATACCATTAAGCTAATTTTGAAGAGAAAAGAATAACGTAAACTAAGGAAACGATGCAGAGATCTGTAGCAAGCACTTTCAGATTCGAATGGAAATACGGTAGTAAAGAAAACATCTGGAACAAATACATTACTACGAAAAGGGAAATAACCTAAACACTACTATTTAACCTTAAGAAAGATTCAAACAAGAAGAGATGGCAAATAAGAAGTTAAATCAAGATGATATCCATAATGGACTAAATGTAGAGTTAAGCAACTAAACAATAAAAGATGAAATCAACAGAGGAAATTATAATAAAAAGAAAACCACAACTAATCTCAAATCTACGAACTAAAGTGTAACATCCCGCCTTAGAAAGAAACTAGAAATAGAAAGAAATCATTTTTGGAAAGAATAAATTTGGAAATATTGACAAGATATGCTAAGTATGAGTTTGGGTCAAATTCAAACGACCATAACTTTTAGTACATGATGATTTAGGTGGGATATAAGATATCCGATGAAAGGTCTTTGAATTATCTTTCCAAATCCACCGAGTTTGCAAATTTTCGAGCTCGTATGAGAAAGATATGCCCGTTTGAATTTGGGCTGTCCAGTTATGGAAAGTTACTCGGATTTACGAGGGGTATTTTGTTCTTTTCCCTATCCAATTACTTTACTTCGTTTTTAGTAATTTAATTGGGGTCTATACTGATTTGGTTCAGTTTACTCATTCCAAATTAACGCTAGGGCTTTGTGAGAAGAGGATAGAGGAGAAAAGCCAAGGTTTCGGTTATCTTGAGATTTCACTTGCGGATTTCGCCAAGGGTTAATCCCTACGAGGTATGTGAGACCACATAGCGTTGGGTTCGTACACCCACGCACCAATCATTATTAAATTCAATGTATTTATGTTCTTGAAAGTAGAGTATATGAGTTCTTGATGAATTTTATTGAAGTTTCGTTTGAATCTTGATTGTTGGGTTTTGGAGGAGTTATTGATATGATTTTGATCATATTTAAGGTTATTTTCAGTAGATTCTTCTATACTTTGGTTAGGTATTTGAATCTAAGTGTTTGGGGAAGAAACAAATCGAATCTAGACGCTTTAGGGTCGAAAAGCGAACAAGAAAATTCGTGGGTTTTCTGGGCAGCGGGTTGGTGCACCGCGCCACTCAATGCGCCAAAGAGGAGTGTTTGTAGTTTGTCTTCTAGGGCTCCGCGCCACTCAGTGCACCCCAAGACAACTTCTGTAGTTAGGGCTCTGGTGCCCTGCGCCACTTAGTACGCCAGGGTCGCTAGGTCCTCTACCCTTTCCCACTTCTTTCCGTTAGAGTTCCCTCGAATCATACCTATGTTTTCTAGTTGATTTCTACACTTTAAGGTACATCTAAACATCATGAGATCGTCCATAAACATGAATCGTAACCTTGAATCCATAAATTTAAATTCAAGGATAGTTAAGAGCCAAGTCTAGAGAGTTCCTAGAGTCTTTTAAAGATGTCTTTTAAAAATTCTTTAAACTTGTTTTAAGACTTAAGCTTTGAGTTGAGTAAGACTAAAAAGTGAAGTTTATTTTCTTCAAATGAGTATATGGGAACTAAGTATTCCCAAAGAGTAAATATTTTAACATTTAAGCAAGAGAGGAGACACCGATTTTCAAGAGAGCCTTTGAGCTAGTTTTTGAGTAATTATATCAAACCACAGAAAGAGTTATGTTTTTAAAAATATGAGCTAGTTACATATTTGGAGTAGTATTGAGCACCGATTTGGGGACAACTTGAGTTCAGATAATTCAAAGTCTTTTTAAACCGTGTAGCCAACATGGGTAGAAAATGGTCTTACTTTTTAGATGATTCCTTAGTGCTTTTTAGAATAGACTTGTTGATCCACTAAGTAGTTAGGCTCTATACCCCCGACAAGGTAAAAGACGGTCCTGGAAGCGTAAGGCAAGATGGTGTATTACCACAAAGCTCATAATGATGGTTATCGGTTAGAGAAACTCCCATAGAGATATTTTGTATTCTTATATACACAGAGTTATTTGTATTTTCATGTACAAAGTTAGTCATTGTTGTATTTTTCAATACACTGAGTTGTTATCTACTTGTTTTAAAGCTTTTCCTTATAGTGCATTTATATTACTTTTTTATATAGAAATGAAATGAGTTGAGTTGAGTTGAATTGAGTTGAGACCATACATTCAATATACTGATGCCATTTGGCATGCATCATTTTATGATGCAGATATAGGTAACCAAGATTAGCATCCAACACTTCATTGATCTAGTTGAGCATTTCAGTGTCATTTGGTGAGCCTCTTTGCTTTCTAGAGGACCCCTTTGTTATTGCTTTATTATTTCAGTTGTTAGGATGATCGAGGGTCTTGTCTCGATGTCCCTCTTAGTATTAGAGGCTTCATTGATAGATAGTTATTAGTTCATTAGTCTTGATATTTCAGTTATTTTGATTATAAGACTTGAGTTGCCTTATTGGCCAGTTGAATGTTTTCTTTTATAACATTCTAGTTTATTTCATGAACTTATCTTTGTTGAGCAAAGTCTTTCGCTGAGTAGTAGGCCAGGCCAAGGGTTCGCTTAGGGCCAACAATGGTTCTCAAGTGCCAGTCCCACCCAAGGTGTAGGTTTAGGGTGTGACAAACTTGGTATCAGAGCCCAGAGTTAAAGAGTTTGAAGGAGTTGATGAAGACGTGTTTGTTAAGTCCTAGTTATCGGTGTGAAGCGCGCCACATCTATAATTAGGAGGCTATGACATTTAGGAACCTATCTCACTTCGTTCATAATCATTTCGTACAATAGAGTTTATCTCTAAAAAGTTTCTTCTAATTCATGCTTGCGCGTGTATTTTAGATCATGCCTCCACGAAGAGCTATCAGAGGTCGTCCCGCTAGAAGGAATGTTGCACCACAGGATCAAGGGGTACCTAATGCACCTGAAGTGCAACCCCAAGGAGAGGTCACCGATGCTGAGTTTCGGGAAGCTATTCGGATGTTGAGTCAAGCTGTGACCAATAAAGTTGGACAGAGAGAAAATTGACAGGAAGTGTCTGATACTTCTAGGATCCGTGAGTTCTTAAGGATGAATCATCCAAGCTTCATTAGTTCAAGTGTCACTGAGGATTTAGGAAACTTTGTAGAGGAACTTCAGAAGGCTTTTGAGATTATGCATATTGTTGAAGCTGAGAAGGTGGAACTAGCCGCATACTAATTGAAGGGTGTCGCTAGAATTGGGTTTGATCAATTGAAAACGAATAGAGCTGAAAGTGCACCACTTGTGAGATGGGCTATGTTTGAGGAGGCTCTCCTGTGGAGTTTCTTTCCTCGTGAACTAAGAGAAGAAAAGGTACGAGAATTCCTCACCCTTAAGCAGGAATCTATGAGTTTTCATGAGTACAGTCTGAAGTTCACCCAACTATCATGTTATGCTCCGGAGATGGTTGCTGACATGAGAAACATGATGAGTTTGTTCATTGCTGGGTTGTCTCGTCTATCGAGTAAGTAAGGCAAGACAACTATGCTGATAGGATATATGGACATAGCAAGGCTGATGATCCATGTGCAACAGGTTGAGGAATAGAAGCTGAGAGATAGGGAAGAGTTCCAAAACAAGAGAGCAAAGACAAGGAATGAACCCGGACAACAGAAGGGTAATGCCAACCAATCATCTTTCCAACAGAAACAAATGGGACCTACTCCACATATGCTAGTGCACCTGCACCAAGGAACAGAAGTGAGTTCCAAAATCAGAATTCACAAAATTTCAAAGCTAGACCAGCGCAGTCTCAGGGTAGTGTGGCACAAGGTGGTAATGGGACTCCTGCATGTGCTAAGTGTGGTAGGAACCACTCAGGGTGTGTCCTGATGGCTCCACTGGTTGCTTCAAGTGTGGTCAGAACGATCATTTTATAAAGAAATGCCTTAAGAACAGACAAAAAAAATGGTAATAGAGGAAATAGAGCCCGAGCTTCTTCAGTTTCTCCACAAGATAGGGCTACACCTAGAAGATATACTTCAGGGACAGGCATAGGAGCGAACCGTCTATATGATATCACTATTCTCCAAGGGCAAGATGATCCGCCAGATGTTTTCACTGATATGATCCAGGTCTTTTACATTGATGTTTACGCTTTGCTAGATCCAGCAGCGAGTCTTTCTTTTGTGATCCCATATGCGATGAATTTTGATGTTCTTCCTAAAAAACTTCTTGAGCCCTTCAGTGTTTCTACACCTGTTGGTGAGTCTATTCTAACTGAGAGAGTCTATCGTGATTGTACCATTTCCATCAATCAAAAGAGCACCATGGCAAATTTAGTTGAGTTAGGCATGTTAGATTTTGATGTCATTCTAGGTATGGACTGGCTTCATGCATGTTATGCCTCAGTCGATTGTAGAACTCGAGTTGTTAAGTTCCAGTTTCCTAATGAGCCAGTTATAGAGTGGAAGAGTAGTTCAGCAGTTCTTAAGGGTCATTTCATTTTGTACCTTAAGGCGAGAAAGTTAGTTTCCAAGGGGTGTGTCTATCACTTAGTCCGAGTTAATGATTCTAGTGTTGAGATACCTTCTATTTAGTCAGTTCCAATAGTAAAAGAGTTTCCAGAAGTCTTTCCAGATGATCTTCCCGGAGTCCCTCTTGAGTGAGAAATAGACTTTGGTATAGATATTTTTCCCGATACTCATCCTAAAACTATTCTTCCATATAGAATGGCACTAGCAGAGTTGAAAGAGCTAAAAGAGCAGTTGAAAGATCTCCTCGAGAAGGGTTTTATTCTACCAAGTGTCTCACCTTGAGGAGCTCCGGTCTTATTTGTGAGGAAGAAGTAAGTTTCTCTTAGAATGTGTATAAATTACCGTCAGTTGAACAAGGTTACTATCAAGAATAAGTATCCTCTATTGAGAATTGATGATCTCTTCAATTAACTTCAGGGTGTCACTTCCTTTTCTAAGATAGACCTCATATCTTGCTACAATGAGTTGAGAGTAAGGGAATGCGATATCCCTAAGACAACATTCAGGACCCGTTATGGTCATTATGAGTTCCTAGTTATGCCCTTAGGTTTTACCAATGCTTCTGCAACATTCATGGACCTTATGAATAAAGTAATCAAGCCTTATTTAGATATGTTTGTTATCGTATTCACTGATGACATACTAATCTATTTGAGAAATGAGGAAGATCCTGCTAACCATCTCAGAATAGTTCTCCAAACTCTAAAGGATAGAGAGTTGTATGCTAAGTTCTCTAAATGTGAGTTCTGACTTGAGTCTGTGGAATTCCTAGGCCACATTGTTTCCGGTGATGGTATTAGAGTTGATACTCAGAAAATAGAGGAAGTGCAAAATTTTCCTAGACCCACATCTCTAATTGATATTAGGAATTTCTTGGGGTTGGATGGATATTATAAAAGGTTTGTCGAGGGGTTATCATCTATTTCATCCCCATTGACTAAGTTGACTCAGAAAACAGTGAAGTTTCAATGGTCTTAAGCTTGCGAGAAAAGCTTTCAGGAATTGAAAACTAGGTTGACTATTGCCCTAATATTGACCTTACCAGAAGGTACATAAGGTTTTGTGGTATATTGTGATGCATCCAGAGCTGGACTAGGTTGTGTGTTAATGCAGAATGGTAAAGTTATTGCTTATGCCTCGAGACAGATGAAAGTTCACGAGAAGAGTTACCCAACCCATGATCTTCAGTTGGCTATCGTAGTATTTGCTTTAAAAATATGGTGCCACAATATTTATGGTGTTCATATAGATTTGTTCACCAATCACAAGAGCCTTCAGTATGTGTTTAGTCAGAAAAAACTTAATCTCAGAGAGGGGAGGTGGCTAGAGTTACTCAAAGATTATGACATTGGTATTCTATATCACCTAGGTAAGGCTAATGTGGTTGTTGATGCTTTAAGCAAGTTGTGTATGGGTAGTACCGCCCATGTTCAGGAAGAAAAAAAAAGTTAGCAAAATATGTGCATAGACTTGCACAATTAGTAGTTCAACTAATGGATTCTACCGAAGGAGGAGTAGTGGTGATGAATGGGGCTGAATCATCATTAGTGTCCGAGGTGTAAGAAAAAGAAGACCAAGATCCTATTTTGCTTGAATTGAAGGCAAATGTTTATAAGCAAAAAGTAATGGCTTTTGAACAAGGGGGAGATGGTAGGTTGTGTGTACCAAGGGTGGATGAAATCCAAGACATGATCATGGAGAAAGCTCATAGCTCCAGATATTCTATCCATCCGGGTTCCACAAAGAAGTATATTGGTGGAATAGTATGAAAAAAGGTATTGTTGAGTTCGTTGATAAATGCCCGAATTGTGAGCAAGTTAAAGTAGAGCACCAAAGGCCTGGTGGTATGACTCAGAATATAGCAATTCTGGAATGGAAATGGGAGATGATCAATATGGATTTTATTAGTAGTTTACCGCGGTCACGCAGACAACATGATTCCATTTGGATGATTGCTAATCGAATGACAAAATCAGCCCACTTTTTGTCGGTAAAGACTACCTATTCAGCATAGGATTATGCCAAGTTATATATTCAAGAGGTTGTAAAACTTCATGGAGTTCTGGTTTCCATTATATCAGATCAAGGTGCACAATTTACTGCACAAATTTGGAAGTCATTCTAGAAAGGTTTGGGTTCAAAGGTGAACTTGAGTGCTACTTTTCATCCTCAGACAGATGGTCAAGCCGAGAGCACTATTCAAACTTTAGAAGATATATTGAGGGCTTGTGTGATTGATTTCAAGGGTAATTGGGATGATCACCTACCTCTCATTGAGTTTTCTTATAATAATAGTTATAATTCTAGCATCCAGATTTCTCCTTAAAAAGCTCTTTATGGGAGAAGATGCAGATCTCCTATTGGATGGTTTGAGGTTGGTAAAGCTGGGTTGATAGGACCAGACTTAGTTCATGAAGCTATGGAGAAAGTAAAGGTTATTCAAGAGAGGTTGAAAATAACTCAGAGTCGTCAGAAATCCTATACAAATGTTAGGAGAAAGACTTAGAGTTTGAAGTAGATGATTGGGTATACTTTAAGGTTTCACCCATGAAGAGTGTTATGATATTTGGTAAGAAGGGGAAACTTAGTCCCCGTTATATTTGTCTTTATAGAATAACCAAAAGGATTGGTAATGTAGCTTATGAGTTGGAGCTACCGCAAGAGTTAGCAGTAGTTCATCCAGTGTTTTACATTTATATGTTGAAGAAATGTATGGGAGATCCTTCACTTATCATACCTACTGAAGATATTTATATTAAGGATAACTTATGTTATGAGGAGATTCCTATTCAAATTCTAGATCGTCAAGTTCGCAAGTTGAGAACCAAGGAGGTAGCATCATTCAAGGTCTTGTGGAGAAATCAGTTTGTTGAGGAAGGTACATGGGAGGCTGAGGAGGACATGAAGAAGAGATATCCACATCTATTTGAGTCCACAGACAGTCCAAATCAAGGTACTAATTCTCTTCTTAGTACTCTTTAATTGATATACTGAATGTGTTAGATTTGCTTGTTGGGTGTTTGAGTTGAATGTTAGATGTTACACCCTTAGTCTACTCATAGTGATCTCTTTCGAGGATGAATGATCCCAAAGGGGAGATATTGTAACATCCCGCCTTAGAAACAAACTAGAAATAGAAAGAAATCATTTTTTGGAAAGATTAAATTTGTAAATATTGGGAAGATATGCTAAGTATGAGTTTGGGTCAACTTCAAACGACCATAACTTCAAGTACATGATGAGTTAGGTGGGCTATAAGATATCAAATGAAATTTTTTTGAATTATCTTTCCAACACCACCGAGTTTGTTAATTTTCAAGATCGTATGATAAAGATATTCCCATTCAAAGTCGGGCTATCCAGTTAAGGAAAGTTACCCGGATTTAAGAGGGGTATTTTGGACTTTCCCTACCCAATTAGTTTAATTTTTTTTTAGTAATTTAATTGATGTATAAACTGATTTGTATCAGTTTACGCATTCCAATTAACACTAGGGCTTTGAGAGAAGAGAAAAGAGGAGAAACGTCAAGGTTTCGTCGCGTTATTGAGATTTCGCTTGCGAATTTTGCCAAGGGTTAATCCCTACGAGGTATGTGAGATCACTTAACGTTGGGTTCTTTAACCCATGCACTAATCATGATTAAATTATGAATATTTATGTTCTTGAAAGTAAAGTATATGAGTTCTTGATGAATTGTTTTGAAGTTTCTTTTGAATCTTGATGGTTGGGTTTAAGAGGAGTTTCTGAGATGATTTTGATGATATTTAAGGTTGTTTTTTAGTAGATTCTTGTATAATTTGGTTGGGTATTTGAACCTAGGTGTTTGGGGAAGAAACCAATTGAATCTAGATGCTTTAGGGGCTAAAAACAAACAAGAAAATTCGTGAGTTTTCTGGGCAAGAGGTTGGCGTAGCGCGTCATTCAATGTGCCAGAGAGGAGTGTCTGTAGTTTGGAAACTGGGGCGCTGCGACACTTAGTGTGACCCAAGCCATCTTCTGTAGTTAGTGCTCTGGCACCACTTAGTGTGACCCAAGCCAGCTTCTATAGTTAGGGCTCTGGCGCCTTGTGCCACTTAGTACGCTAGGGACGCCAAGTCCTCTACCCTTTCCCACTTCTTTCCATTTGAGTTCCCTTGAATCATACCTATGTTTTCTAGTTTATTTATACACTCTAAGGTACATCTAAAAATCATGAGATCATCCATAAACATGAATCATAACCTTGAATCCATAAATTTAAATTCAAGGAAAGTTAATAGCCATGTCTACAAAGTTCCTAAAGTCTTTTCAAGAAGTCTTTTACAAATGCTTTAAAATTGTTTTAAGACTTGAGCTTTGAGTTGAGTAAGTGTAAAAAGTGAAGTTCATTTCTTCAAAAGAGTATATGGGAACTAAGTATTCCCAAAGAGTAAATGTTTTCACAATTAAGCAAGACAGGAAACATCAATTTCCAAGAGAGCCTCTAAGCTACTTTTTGAGTAATTATCTCAAACCAAAAAAGGAGTTATGTTTTTAAACATATGAGATAGTTACAGTTTTGGAGATGTATTGACCACTGATTTGGGGACAAGTTGAGTTTAAATAATTCAAAGTCTCCATAAACTATATAGCAAACATGGGTAGAAAAGGGTCATACTTTTTAGATGATTCCTTAGTTCATTTTAGTATAGACTAGTGGATCCACTTAGTAAATAGGTTCTATACCCCCGTCAAGGTATAGGACGGCCTTGGCAGCGTGATACAACACGTTGTATCATCAAAGAGCTTATAGTGATGGTTGTCGGTTACAAAAACTCCACAGAGATATTTTGTATACTTATATACACATAGTTATTTGTATTTTCATATACAAATTTAGTCATTGTTGTATTTTTCAATACACTGAGTTGTTATCTAAATGTTTTAAAGCTTTTCCCTATAGTGCATTTATATTACTGCTTTATAATGAAATGAAATAAGTAGAGGTTAGTTGTGTTGAGTTGAGACCAGGTAAGTTCTTTCAGTTCCCTTTCAAGCTTATGTCTTGTTCTAGATTTCCCCTCGCATGATCGTACATTCAATGTACTAATGCCATTTGGCCTGCATCATTTTATGATGCAGATACAGGTAACGAGGATCAGTATCATGCGCTTCGTTGATCCAGTGGAGCATTTCAGAGTCATTTGGTGAGCCTTCTTGCTTTCTGGAGGACTCCTTTATTACTACTTTATCATTTCATCAGTTCAGATGATCAGGGGCCTTGTACTGAGGTCTATATTAGTATTAGAGGCTTCATAAACAATAGTTATTAGTTCATTAGTCTTGATATTTCAGTTTTTTTATATTATAAGACTTGAGTTGCCTTATTGGCTAGTTGAATGTTTTATTTTATAACATTCTAGTTTATTTCATGAACTTATCTTTGTTGAGCGAAGTCTTCCGCTGAGTAGTAAGTCAGGCCAAGGGTTTGTTTGGGGCCAACAATGGTTCTCGAGTGCCAGTCCCGCCCAGGGTATAGGCTCGGGGCGTGACATAAACAACATCTTGACTAAGATAATTTAAGATGCTAAAAGGAATTTACCTTTTTAAGAGCAGCGAGCCAAAAACAAGCGTGCTCGAGGATGATTCCAACCACCACAGATAGCTTTCAATGAACTCTGAAGAACAGTGAATGAACGAGAAGGAAACCAAAATCCTAGACTCAAGTCCTTATGACTCAAACATTAAGAGCACTGTCTCTTCTACTATTTCTCCACTCGCTATTCACCTCAATTTTGTGTTCTATATCGAGTGTGCCTTTCTGTGTCACTCTATATTTTGTGGCTGTTTTATATGTATGTTCTCTATCTCCATCCTCTGTCCAGCCTCAACAAATGAAGGGAAGGGAGCTTTATATAGATATGATTTAGGGTAGATTTTGAGGAAAAAACGGGAGGGATTAGGATGAAATTTTTAAAATTCACAATTTAAATTTCTTAGAAGATAAGCATGGCCAGCTCAAATTAGTTCCAATTCCCAACGGATTTTGAAGGAAATTCGTATTATTCAAGGGGAAAGGACGAAAAGACAAGAAGATGAAGACACCTAGATGATTCGAGAATATTCTCGTAGGAACGGATAATGAGAGATGGAGAGACAACACGCTCTGGGTCACTTGAATCGCTGGGTTCAATATTCGATTCTAGGCTTTCCTTCGCTGCTAGACTGCATCGAGAAAGAATGAGAAAAGGGTCAGTCGACATTGTACGCTGCTGGAGAATTGGAATTGGGTCTTGGAATTGGGAATGGGAAATGGGATGGATCGGTAGTATATTATGAAGTGGGCTACTGATTGAGGAAAATTGATAGAATGGACTACTGGATTTGTGTTGGGCTGATGGGTGGGCTCAATTGGCTCTATTAATGTCGGAAAATTAAATTAAGGTAAGGTAAGGTTAAAAAGGTTAGATTTGCAAATAGAAAATTGCTAAATGGATTGCATTATAGTCATATAGAACTCAAAACTTAGTTGAATTGAGTTAATTTAGTGAATCCGGCTACAATTTAAACACGATGAATTAAGATTAATTAATTAGGAAGCTTCTTAAATTGACGAAGTAAAATAATTAAACAAATAAACTAAATAACTTAAAATTATAAATATAAATTAAATTAAACTAATTTAATTGAATATTTAATTAAAATAAAATATTTTAAAGATGTTTTTTGAATATTCATAAAATATACTAATTAGATAGAAACAATATACATTATTTAAAAATTATAAAATGTAACAAATCTATTTAAAATAACTTACAAACTATATTATTATTACTTTTTGAAATTTTATAAAACTAATTATTTTAAATCGTTTGAAATTGAAGAAGCTCGATGATTAATCTATAATGTGGAGGTCCAAAATTCGGTGTCAACAACTGTCCCTTGTTTGACTTATATTGATGAAAGAAACTCAAGGCAAATGAAATTGAGGAATTCAATTTTGACCAACCACATCTTCATTCTTTCGGAAAGGGATTTTGCTACGGACTTTAAGAATTATGGCCGAATCCCTGAAATGGGTTTCCTACGTATATCAAACTATATGAGAATCAGACCACTTGTAGTTATATACGCTTGATTTGACGTACTATTTTGAAAGAATTCAAAGCCATCCCGATATCGAATTATGAAGGCACCAGAATGATCAGGGATAATGATTCATAGAGAATGTTGGAGTCAAACTGAGTTTTCAACATTGAGCCCGGCTACATATCCTTAAACATTAGGAATCAAGTTGTTTGTAGTTCGATTCGATCGGTTGAAAAGAAAATCCCTTATGCAAGATAACCTTTGGTTTTGGAAAAGTGACAAAAGAATCGAGTTTGAGAAAGAGGCTTGTAACCTCTTAGCCATGAATGTGGTGCACTTCACACCCATAAGTAAGAACTTACACTGACATAATTTCTAAAGCTCTTGGTGTATTGTCACTCAGATTAGAAAGTTGTTACTGGTAAAAATCAAAACTTTCCGGATGCAAAACTGAAAAAGATAAACCTAAAGTAAAACCCACATGCCTTCTGATAGGGGTGTGGTTTGATTTTGGTGGAAGTTATTCCTCAGCTCGCATCCTAGAAGTTTGGTATTCCTCCTTGGACTATGTCTCAATTCGCTGTTAAGAAAAAGTTGCACATTGTGTTGCATCCTTTTTGATGTCGTCCGCACCTGTGATACATGAAGATCTTTCCCGCGATGCATGAAGATTTTTCTGGCAATACATGAACTTCTCGCAATGCATGAAGATAATGCTTCCTTGAAAAATACAGATGATGCCTCTCTGAGAATCGTAGCTAATGGTAATTTTTATGTGATGCATGAAGATCTTTCCCGCAATGCATGAAGATTTTTCTCGCAATGTATGAACTTCTCGCGATGCATGACTATTTCTTCAATGCATGATTCTTCTCGTGATGCATGAATCTTCCTGCGATTTATGACTCTTTCCACGATGTGTAAATCTTCTTTCCCATCATGCATGACTCTTCCCGCGATGCATGAACTTCTTTACCATGATGCATGAAGATAATGCTTCCTTGAGAAATGCATATGGTGATGATTTCGACGCGATGCACGAAGATACATATGATGCCTCCCCGATACCGAATGCAGATAATGCTTCACCGAGTAATGTAGGTAATCTTCTGGGTGGCGGTATCATCTCATTCGACAATACAATATAAATTACTCTCAGTGTAATAATATTATCATATATGATAATATGATGCAGATAAAAATTCTCCAGGTATCTTTAGTTGCCAGAAAACAATAATATTGCTTTCTTCAAGGTTTTCATTTGTTCCATCTCCAAACATAGTTACATGTTCATTATGGACCTCGTCTTGCTGAGCATTTGAATGAAATAATGCTACTCATACTCTCAATTCTTTGGTATAAGAAGCATAAAAAATGTATTCCATCCACATAAAAATTGTTAGTGTAAAGTGAACTGATCTCTGTCGATCTGTTCGATTGTCTGTTCCTCTTCTTGCTATTTCCGATCTTCTGCTTCTTGATGGATAAGAAAAAATATTTTTATGAAAAATGGTTGGACCATGAAAGAAAAGTTTTAAGGAAAATAGATTTTAAGAAAGTAATATTTCAAAAGGGTCACCGCCAAGTGTCATGTCACATCAAGCTTAGTGAACGCCTTTGAAGTTGATGCTTCGAGGTCTATCTGGTTACTTGTTATAAAGATCTGAAGATTCCTGAAGCTTGGGTGACCTTACTCTTGAGATGTCAAAGATTGTTGAAGTTAACTTCTGATCTCGTAATGGACTTGGGACCATTTGAAGTTAATTCTAATCTTCTGATCATGCTGGAGGTATTCAAAGTTGTTCTAAACTTCCGATGAACCCAATGAAATTTTTGAGGTCATCCTTAAAAATTTCTGTCACAGTTAACCATCTAGGCGTATCTTGAATTGTCGATGAAGGAACTGTGAAATTTTTGAGGTCTTCTCTAAAATTCTTTCCGGTTGCAATTCTCATAGTAACTTCAGTTTTGTCCCGTTGGAGAGATTTTCTTCAAGAGAATTTTTTAGTCCCTCTCAAAATTTTTGTCCAATTTTCTATTGCAAAGGAAGAAAAGAAATCTTACGGGAGATATGACCGAGTCGTTATGGCGCCTACGCATCCCATTGAGGCAGGAATCATGTTAAACGTAGTTCCCCCCTTGAGGATTAACATAAATAGGACAATTAATCAAGGAAACAACCGAGGCTGACATAGGTCGCCTACGTATCTCATTCTTAAGAATTCAGGTCGTATATTGTTCAAATAAAAAAAGAAACATTTAAAGGGATAAATGGGTGACCGAGGTCGACATAGGCCACCTACGTATCTCATTCTTGAGAATTCAGGTTAGACGTGGTTCATTGCAAAGGGATAAATTCTAAACATAAAGGATTACAAGCAAATAAAGAACGTTACGAGGAAAAGATAGAAATCGAGTCTTCAAACATGGTATCTTTGACAACATTTAAGTAGATTGATGACTTGTGCGATCCAATGTTCATGCTCAACCATGTGATGTCATCAAACAAATGTATCAATGTGTTCTCTAAGCAGATGAGTTCTCTTTCTTGTGTTTTTGTCAGATAGGCACCAATTTTGACTTCTTTGATGCGTTCATCATTTTCCTGATTCACTATTCCGCTCTCCTCTGAATTCGGCTCATCGTAACTTTTGAACTGTTTAAATTCTTCAACCGGGTGTTTGGGTACCATGATCTTCTCATTGTAGACCTCAAATTCGTCAGCATCTACCCCATTTTGTTCATTAAGCTTGTGACATCACATAATATTGATAGATTTGAAGATATTTTTGCTGAAATCATACACAAACGCTTTTAGATAGAAAATATAAAGCAAGTAAAGCAAATTTTCGCAATAAAGGAGGTTTTCATTTGAAATAAGAAAATAAAAACTTTGGCCATGAAGATAAATCATTTTGCTCTTTTAAAAATATTAGCAGGGATATTAAAACATAGTGAGGTAAAAATAGAGTAAAGGATGGGTCTAGACATTCGGAACACCACCAATTTTAGAAATAACATACAAAATTGTCTATGTCTACCAAGACGAGCGACAAATCAAGAGAGAAGTGGATGTCCAATTAGGCATTTGTTCCTTTGGCTAGCTGTCTAGTATGACTGGTGTCTCAATCATCTCTTCAAGCACAATATCACCTTTTTTGAACAAAATTTTTATTCCTTCCCCAAGACCAATTTGCATTGGAAAAGACTGATATAAGTGAGGTAACAATTTTGGAAAAACTTGATCGATATTCTGCTTTTTCAGAGCCTCCTTCGGCACTAAAGCAAAAGCTTGATAAGGTGCCAAAATCCCAAATTTAGATTTCTCTCTTTAGGTTGGAGAGGCTACAAATTTCTCAAGCTTTTCAATGTTTGAGTGAGATTATAACTTTCTCCGCATTTAAATCTTCTTTGACTTCAATCATATTAATAGTCACCCCTCCATGATTCGGCATGGAGTTACTATTGACATTAGGAGTGGCTCTCTGAAGAGTGATGACCTTTTGATCTATCAAGTCTTGAATTTTATACTTCAAGTTGATACAATCCTAAATTGTATTCCCAACACCTCCTAAATGGTAAGCATAGTGAAGATCGAGTCTACAAAACTTGGACTTGACAATGATATATTTTTGGATCAATTGTCTGTAACAGGCCAGCTGATTTCAATCTGTCAAAAAGTTGTGTTCGACTTTAATCAAAAGGGTAAATACTCTAGATGGTTTGCTCTAAAGATTTGGGCGAGGAGGATTTTGATTATTTCGTGGAAGTGGAGGTACTCGATGGTAATTCAGAGGATTTTGGTGAGTTGGTGCTGCCATTTGGAATTCTGGATATTATGGAGCTCCGTAGCTAAGATGGGTGTTTTGGTAGTGTTGGGGTGGAGTTTGGTAACTTGATTGGATATTTGAACAATTAACTGATGGATCTTGGTAATATGCATGGGTATTTTGGTAATGTGGAGGTGGAGTTTGGTAAAGAGGGAGTGGAATTTGGTAAATTAGTGGTGGAGTTTGATAACCTGATTGGGTATATCACACTGGGTATGAATTTTGTGGAGCTCGAGGATAAACTTTTTGAGGCGAGGATTTTCTAAAGTGTCCTTTTCCATCAGATGCATAGGAAATAGAAGACACATCATCTCTCTTCTTTTTCAACAATTCTGAAGATTTAGTTGGGGCGGCAACGCAAAAAATCTTTCCAGTTTTAAGCCCAGCTTCGATAGTCTCACCTACCTTGATTATCTTCGCAAATTTTTCTCCAATGAGAAACATTACCCTGTAATAATACTCTGGCTCTTGAATGCGTATAAACACTTTAACGATCTCCTTCTCAGATGTAGGAGGTCGAACCCGGGCGGCCTCTTTCCTCCATCTATACACATATTCACGATAGCTTTCAATGGATTTCTGCTTGATCTTCTCCAAGGAATAACGATCAGGAACAATCTCTAAATTATAGGTGAATCATTCAATAGAGTCCTTAGCTAGAGCATTCCAGCTAGGCCGTTCCTTCGTTTCTTGAGAGGTAAAATATTCTAGTGCTTCTCCACTCAAACTTTGGCTAAAAAGCTAGATTATTAAATCTTCATTCCTTCCAACTCCCACGAGCTAGTCACTGTAGGCCCTCAGGTGCGACAAGGGATTCTATGTTCCTATGAAAATGTCAAATTTTGACACTTTAAATCCTTTCGGGAGGTCTAGATTCGGATGGATGTACAGATCCTCATAACTCAACGCAGCGACTTCAGGAATGCAACACAACTCTTTCAAGTCTTTCCTGATCTCTTATTTCAACGCAAATTTCTCTCTTTAGTTCTTGATACTGATCAAGCTCGAAACAGTTGGCATAAAGTTCATTTGGGATTGAGATTTGGAAAAGAGTTTTTTGAGGCAAGCGTGGAACAATGGAGGGATTCTGGGTATTTTGAGGGGCTTGGTAATTTTGGGGGAAAGTCTGGAGGTTGATATGCTGATTTTGGTGATGGAGAAAGGTTTGCGGATTGTTAACATTTTGTTTTTGAGGGGGAGGTCAAGCTTGTGGGTTGGCATTTTGAGGAGGAAGTGGCGCTTGGGGGTTGTTACCTTAAGGAGGAGTGGAGCTCGATAATAGACGGAGGCATGATGGGGAGTTGGGGCTGTTAGGTCGATGGCTGAGGGATTCTGAGCAGGACTAGAGGGTGGGATTTGAGCTTGTTCCGCATTTGAAGGAGGAAAGTAGAGTGGATTCTTCCATATCCTGGAGTATTTAAAGCAAAAATTGGATTAGGCACGCACATCTTGCCTTCAGTGCATTTCAACCCTCATTTCGGCAATCTGATGCATCAAATTCATAATTAATTGATTTTGATCAGTGGCGGTGGGCTGAGCCATGACAACATCAGTCAGGCCAATCTTTTCATTGTTATCACCCATTATTGCCTTTCTTTTTGCAAACTTTGATCGGGGAAGTAATCTTTGAGAGCCTTAGATCTTGTGAAATAAGGTTGATCAGACAACTTATAAACATAGAACAGTTCTAAGTACCTAACAAAAGAAAAATAACTCAAAAGGTAAACGTGTATAGTTCCTTAAGGTGATAAATAGTACAAGATATCACACATTGGTGCAAACACACAAGAGTTGCTTCATTCAAAGATAAACTAGCCCACTGGTATAGAAAAATAACTAAATAGACAGAAATTTGTCTATTTGACTTATGGATTAGTGGATCAAATAAATTGACTTTTGTGGAGCCCAGGTCCTTTTGATACTTCTAATTTTCGATTGATATGAAACTCTAGTCCCCTTGCAAGAGTTGGAAAAGAAAAAAACATCTCAAAAATAGGGACCGAGCCTTGAAAGGTTGTCTCTACATATCTCACGAGGCAGAATTCAGATCCTACTTAGTTCGACTAGCTTGAATCTCCTTTTGATTTCTGATGAAGAATCGGCCTTTTTCAAAGATGAGAGTAATATTTTAAAGTGAAGTTCAAATATTGTTGCGAAAATAAAGACTCGAAGAGTATTTGGACGCACTTCTGATAGTGACTTGATATTTATGCTTAGGGGTTCTAGAAACAATTCGAAGAGGAGTGAGCTAGAATATCTCCAAATAAATCAACATATTCACATAAGCAGTTATAACACAAATAGTTATTGCGCATTTTTAACAGATATGTGACTCTTTATTTCCAAGGGTAGGCCTAACGATTTGAAACATGTATACGTCATTTGACACATTTCATTGCCCCGAAACCCAAATTTATACAAATATTATGAATAAATTAAATGGGGATACATAGTAAGGAAAACGGGATACAAATAATTATTCCCACGCAGGGGTACGATCCTAAGCTATGCTTCCATGGAAGGTCCTTCGATCTTTATTTCTTGACATCTCTGAATGATGACGTCTTTAAATGGACTAGTATCTTGTAAAACTCCTTTTTCAACAAGAATAAGCTATAATCTACTCCTTACCCCAAGGGACACTGGTTTTAAAAAAAAAAACATATACATCCTTCAAATTTTAACACATAAGTATGATTGTCTTTTTATTGACCATGGGCCAAATAAACACAATGTGGGCTTCTAATGGGCTCAACATGCCTTGGGTGTTGGGTCATCTTAGTTCAAATGCGCTAAATTGAGGGATTTGGTGTCGCTCTACACTAGTTGACTAAGAGTGGTTTTTGAAAGACCAGTGACCCAAGAGGACATCTTAGGCTGGAACTCACGACAACCATTGGACGCATGACAAACCAATAAATTGTCGATCATTTCAGAAAAGGGTTGAGTATAAAAAAGCCCATTTGTGATTACACAAAACCGTTAGTTAATATAGTATACATATGATGGAAAATTCCATGAATGCAATGACAATTTATAACAATTTAAACAAGTAAAGCACATATAAGCAATTCAACAATTAATAACAAACAGTCAAATAGTCAAATCAATAAAGTTAGAACTTAATTAATTCCCCAGCAGAGTCGCTATTACTATTTTATCGAAAAAAGAAATAAAAGACTTTAGTTTTAAAAAATCAATTTAACTCTAGTTTTAAAGAAAAAAATATTTTTTCAAAGAGAATCACCACTTAATAATTGAAAGAAATTAAGAAAACATCTAATTTTTCAAAAGATTTAAAACAGACTAAAAATCATTTGAAATACAAAGAGGGTTCAAAGTTTAATTTACATCTCGAGAAGGTGTTAGGCCCTCAAAATATCCGCTAACGTGCGGTTGACCAACGACTTGACTAATATATGACTTTTGACCAATATTTTGAAAAAGTTAACTAAGTAAATAAAGGTTATTTTAAAATATTACTTAATGGGAAATGGACTTCAAATAATTTTTTAGGATTTCTTATTGACTAACAACATAAATGATAACTAATAAATAAATATTAAATATTTCAATTAAACATAAAAAAGAAGAAAGACTATCTTTTGGGAATTTAATAAAATTGAATTAAATGATTAAAGTTAGACTAACAAATAACAATGCAAGAAAATAATAAGGAAAAAATAGTAAACTAGTAAAAAACTCTAACATAATTATTAAAAGCATCTATAGTTTAAAAATATTAGTAAAAATGTCCAAATGTCTATATTTTAGAAAATATTTTGTATCCTAATTTAGTTCCTATTTTACCTCACCTTAATTACAGTTTTCCAACTCATTCTCTCTCATATGTTTTCAAAAAAAAAAAGTATTTTCTCTCTCACTTATTTCCCTCTTCCAATTCTTCATCATCTTTCAAGTCCCGCTTCTCTCTTTTCCGTTCTTTCCATATATTTTTTTCAGAAATTGAAAAATAAGTCGCTAAAGATATTCACAACAATCCCTTTGGATTAAGGTATACATCTTTATCCAATTTTTAGTATTGTTTACTAATTTTATTTTTGTTTAAATCATTCAAAAAATTTGTTTGACCAGTTTCCTTTACGGTCTGAAAACCTCAAAATCACTCTCTAATGGCCGAATCAAAGACGATTACAAGAGGTATACAACTAAATCAACAATATTTTAGCGATATAAAATAGTATGTGTATTGAAATAAAATAGTATTCAAAATTCATTAAGTATGCCTATTGATATAAAATAGTATTGTCACTGTCTACGGCTATTGTGGGTTTGTTAGTATAAATATTGTATTCCTTATTTTTTTTTGTATTTGTGGACACTTGGTTAGTTTTGATGATATACCCACATACTTGGACTCATCTTATCTATGTATCTAGTTGTGGACATTGTAAGAGTGTTGTTTGTATCCAGTCAATTAAAGATACATATTTACGTTTATATAGTTGTATTCATTTTTTAAGAATTAGTGATGCTATTTCAGATAGTAATCATGTTTTATTATTTGATGGTTCTGTATTCATTATGTTATATCTGTTGTATGTATTTGTGTGCAATATAGTTTGTTTTGTGATAAAACATGTTTCGGTCATTGTATGAGAAACAAATATTCGTTAATTGTTGAATCATTAATTTGTTTGGAAGTTTTGACATGAAAGTTTTTTAAATTTTCTGAGTAATTATAATTTTTTTGGATAACTGATATGCTCAAATTACACTTCCCTAAAGAATTATAAGCGATCATTATCAAGTAAATAACCCAAATTGTAGGTTGGGGTCGATCCCATGAGGAATATGGTTTAGACTTAACTTTAAGCAACAATTATATTCGTTTAGTCAACGTATTTCCGAAACAAATAATTAAAGGGAGGGATTTATGAAACAAATTCTGACAATTAAGTGAGTAATCAGTGAGCAAGATTCAAACTTTAGGTGTTATCAAGATGAGAGAGAAACTAGGGTGTATGTGTTCCCATAAGCTCATAACGTGGCAATCCTAGTAATAGTAACCCTTTCCTAGTGTATTACATGCAAAGTGATGAGTTACCTATCTCTAATTTCTTGGTCCGGCAACTAGAGAATTTCACCCCGCACCTTGGTCCGGCTACGTGTGTATAATTTATTAACCCTTACCTTTACCTCATATTAGACATCACATCGATGTATGGCTTAGTTTTCACCCTCGCACCAATCGACATTAGATTATTAGATAGTATCACACTAAATATGTGTAGATAATTCTTTTCTTATTAACTACTTCTTTGGTCCGGCAAGTAGCAACAAGGCGAATTCTAATGTTGGCCACCGTTAAAAAGACTTCTAAATGAAAGAATTTTCAATGCATGCAATAACACTATTCAAGAATTACTTAGTTACTATTCATACGTTGTTAATCGCTCATAGTTTCCACAACCCTAGTTGTGGATTTAGTTACCCATAATAGCAAGAACATAATTCATATTTTTAGATGAAGAAATCATGAACTTACATAATAAGAAGAATAAACCAAGAATTTCAACTTGAATTTCAAAGTAAAAATCTTCAAAACGAACTTAGGAAATCAATAATTACTAAAATTGCAAGTTAATCTCCAAAGCCAAGAACTAGAACAAAAGTAATAAAGTGTAACCCTCAAAAACAAGACTTACATGCCATATATATAGAAAAACAAGTCCTAACTAAAAAGGAAACGAAATAAGGAAATAATGTTTCAGGACACGGTTCCGATCTACGATACTGACCTATGGACCGTAGGTCAAGCCACGGTCCGTAGGTCCCTTCCATGGCTCAGGGCTTAGGAAATATTTTCAGCTTCAAAATCTTCACTCTCTGATTCAATCGACGAATCAACAATACGGACTGTGGTTTGATCTACGATCCATGGATTCTCCTCCGTATCTCCATACTTAGAATCTTGAAAATCAGGTACTTGAACCCCCTCTCTGAATGAATTGACGGAACTGATGTACGGCCTATAGGTCGACCTACGGTCTGTCGTTTGCAACCGTGGTTCCACAGTTAGTCAAGAATTCCCTGATCTCCTTCAAGCCTTGCCCATTGATGGTTGCGTAATCAAGACATAATTTCCAATTCGAGTGTCTACGATCGTACAATAGTAAAGTAATCCAACCAAGGGTTGGGGTCGAGTCCCAAGGGAGTGGTTTTGAGAATTAATAGAAAAATAAAATTTAGTTCTAATTAGTAATAGCTATAGACATTATGGAATTTAAACATACTAATTCTAAAGGGTGTGACGCAAGCGTAAATTATCAATAAGGAGTTTTGTATTAATTAATAACTACAAACAACTAAAATATACAAAAACGAGATAGAGGGATGGGATTCTAGGGATGTGATAGGAATACATGATAAACCAAACTGTCGGGTACATGCTTTTGATAGTAAATTGCTGAGTATTTGTGACTAGGCTAGACTATAGTGGGGGTAGATTCTCTCTCGAGCAACTTAGCCCGAATCGACTCAGTTTCTCTCGAACACCAAGTTGTCACTTTATGCACAACCTCCACCTTAGACCATTCACTCTCTCGAGCTGAATGTGTGGGAGAAGGACTAGTATTCACTCTCTTGAGCTGAACCCATGTCGACCCAATACCACCGGCTATCAATTTAGTAGTCTTAGTTTTACGACCTCTCTCTCTCGCAAGCCGAAAACACTAAGATAAAATCGTATTTGCAACTACAACTCCATTAACTTCATACACAACTACTAAACAAAATCACATTTAAACAACAAATAAACCATTAACAAACAAGACCCAACAAAATAATATAACCCATATTCACAAAATCATACCCCAAGAATTGGGGTTTTAGCTAGACATGTAAAAGAGATAAAAATGTATACCAATATCAGTTTCCATCAATTGGATATGAAGGATTAAGTCTTAAAACACGTCAAGAGTGAAGAATCTTCGAGACCCAAGTCCAATTTCTTGGAGTTGAAACCCTTTGAATCTTCAAGGTCTTAGAACAAAGCCTCCAAAACCCTCTAAAACTTAGACTCTGTCAAAAATCTATAAAAAGTTCTAATAATAATAGTGATATGATATTAAGTTAGAAATTTAAACAAGTATTTATAGTGTTTGAAAATGTGTTGCGAAGGACCCTTCGGCAAAGTTAGTCGAGATCGTCGATACATTTGGCGATCCGCCGTTTGGTCGATTTCATCGCCTTCCTGCTTTAGCCTTTAGCCTCTTCACGTTTTGAGTCGTTGGGCGATATGATACTGCTTCGCGGAACTGTTCAACGACATGTTGACTGCTCCATTTCATCGCCAACTTGAACTTTTCCTTCAGGGCTCAGTCCACTGGAACAAAAGGCGATCTCTAGGCCGTTCGACGACTCGCCAACTGGGCACGGCGATCTTTAGGCCTTTATTTTTTCATTCTTTTCAGCCACCTTGTTCCTTCTTGCCAAGTAGCATCCATGCTTTGCCTCAAAATCCAAATACCTGAAACTTAAGGGTTTTCATCAGATATTGAGACAAAATATGCATTTGAGGACACTAATTCTATCAAAATATAGCCCTAATTGAGTCCAATTTGTGGATTCATCAACATCCCCAACTTAAACTTTTATTTGTCCTCAAGTAAAACTCAAGTTCAACAGTTAAAAAAGGATGTCTCAAATAGTGCTACACAAGACTCGATCATGAATGTACACAACAAGACTTAATTTACTCATGCTAGGATCAACTGTGTACCCAAAGATTCAAGTTGTGACACACCATTACCAAAGATTCTCACTCTCTCAATACTTGCTTCAAATGCAAGTTCAAGTTCAACAAAGTAGTTGAATGCCCTCACACAAAGGATGATTCCATACTCACACACAATGGTTTAATCATTTAAAGCTCCGAAATCAAATGCAACGTTCACACTAAAAAAGAAGAACATTATGCATGCTTTCACCCATAGATTTGCCCGTATTTTCCACTCGACATTTGCTTCAGCTCTCTCAAGATCAAAAAGGTCTTTACAAGGTTTGTAATGGGGCTGAGTGCAAATGTATGGTCATTTAGGTTCAGTGAATTTCATCCTCATGAAATGTGGTGCTCAAAACACTTCCTTTCCTCTTCCTTCATCATTTTCTTTAGTGCTCATAAGTCATCCCATTATTCACTTTCCATGGATTTTTCGGGAACCCCATTTCTTTTGTATTTTATTTTACTTTATTCCACAACTTTTCCTTTTTCAATCTTTTTCTTTTTCTCTTTTCTCTTTTCTCTTTTGTTTTTTTTTTGTTGTATGTAGGCGTTCCATATTTGTTAACACTGTGAGTTAAAGGAAACTTTCCTTGCACTTCTTGACTTTCCCTTTTTTTTTCACCACACCCCCAACTTAGGCTTTTGGCCTAAGTTGGCTATTCAATCAACCATAATTCACGATGATTAAGGGTAATGGGTCAAGAAAGGTCATGTTGTCATCACGTTTCTTCCAAAGAAAGGTAAGGTTCAAGGGGTGTTCAAGAGAGGTTCACACACTCACAAGGTAGGCCACAAAAGAGGTATATGTCAAATTGGGTCACACTCTTCGAAGTTGCCTAAGATCATATCAAGAGATAACCTTACTTAGTCGATCGGACCAACGGGGAAAATTCTACGTGTTGTCATGCAAGGTTCACAATAAGCTCATCACACAAGGCATCGACACTAAAGTCAAACAAGACTCCACACTTTCGCTAGTGTGCAACGTTCATCGCAAGAGAATCAATTTGATACATGGAAAATCACAATGAGTTGCAAAGAGTTCACATATTGTCTATGCAACTTCATTTGGTCTCATCGTAGTTGTACATTCATGTTCGTTCAATTAGGAGCACTATTCAAGTCATCGGTATTGATCAAAATCAAGACTTAAATTTGCTAAAGAAAAAGCACTATCAAGTACATACAAGAGATGGCGAATTTATTTCCGAAAGGGTCAAAATCATTTGGAAAAATCATTTGCAATTTAAAGCAGAAGAAGCCATAGGATCAAACCTTCCACGAAAGCAGTATTAATACAATTATAGCTTACAATGTATATATAGAAACAAAACATGATTCACGAATAACACACAAATATGGGCCACACCCCACCACAATTAATAATAATTTGTCCTCAAATACAAATAATAAAATATCCAGAATGCAAATTAAAGAAAGACAGAGAGGGCGGTAAAGAGGGGATCCTGTCTAAGTGGTCGCTCCGTCTGTCTGGTCATCAGTGCCCGATGTGTCAGCCTGAACTTGGATAATAGTCCCTGGAGCTACTTTAGAAGGTTCAACGGCAACCGACTTGCTAAAATTGTCCATGTCATAAGCCGCAAAAAAGGAATGTATAGTTGTGTAGAATCCATGAGTCCACGAAGGGACAGTGGGATCTCGGGGGACAGATCTCTTGCTGGAACTAGGCTTTTTGCCCTCACTTCCCATCTTGGGAGGATTCGCTTCATTTGTATCTTTCCTAAAAAAAATTGCTCTTATCTGTCGGGGTGGCATGATTCTCCCTGCAACTTTAGGTCTAGCCATGTCTACAAAGTTTCGAGGCAAAGTCAGAAATTTTTTGACAAACAAAACAAGGACAATCAGCTGCAGGTAGACTTGCCAATCCTTTCGGTGAGTCGCCGAATATTTTCGGTGAGCAACGGGTTGCCCACTGAAGGTTTTAGTGTAGTGGGGGTTCAAGGGGTACAGACAAAGGGCGAACAAGAAGACTTTCGGTGATTCCCGGAGTCTTTTTGGCGAACTCATGCCAATCGCCGAAAGGTTCAGAAACCAATCAAAACATATAGCAGGAAATTAAAGTCGAGATGGGGTCATTGGTCGAGCCGCAGAGTGGTTCGGCGAGCTCGACCCAGCTCTCCAAACCACCCAACATTCCATGAAACCCATATTCTCGAATTCATCCCCGCAACCCCCAAAAGCAATATCAGGGCATGCACAACTCAAATTAGGCTTAGACCCAATGACACTCATGCACAACCACTGATTTGTCATCTCCTTCAAGGTACATTTTTTAGGAATTAACTATTTAACTTGGTACGGGCAAAATTAGAGAATCTAACAGGCAAACAATTTTTTTTAACCCTACCAGAGAGGCCCAATACACATCAACAAGGTAATATCATTGCATTGAGTACAAAATCAATAGAAAGAACTCAGAGTTTGGGAACCAACCTTTCGTGTTGACTAAAATGGAATTAAATCGCTAGGCAGCAATGTAATCCAAGTTCCGAGCACAAATCAACAACTAAAAATACCCTAAAAATGCAAGAAATATACAAACTAGAGTGCGGGTGTGAGTTTGGGAAGATGGAAAGGTGAGGGAAAGGGAATGAATTTGAAACTTTTAAACCTTTGGCCTGAAAAACCATCAAGTTTTCACTCATTCGACGACATTAGTCAGGATCGCAATACCACTCGGTGTTTTGCCAAGTAGCCACTTGCCTCGCCTAATTTTACAGGATTTCCAGTTATTTTGGGAGTCCAAATGGTGGTCTCCATCATGTCGGCAATTCGCCAATAATTTCCTATGCTCGCCGAGTTTTACAAACTCCAATGTAAGTTGGTCTTGAGTCTAACAGCGGTCTAGTTCGGAGTCACCGAACCGTTCGGTCATTTGCTGATTGGACCTATTGCTCGCCAATCTGCACTTTTCGTTCACTCTCCACACTTCCATCTGCACAATCAACACACCATTATTTTATCAAAGTAACATAAAACAATAAAGGGTTTTGGGTTGCCTCCCAAATAACGTCTTAGTTAACATCGTGGCACGACGCAAGTCCACCTTTCAACAATTGGAAGATCTTTTCACAAGATTCCGACCATTCAAACTTGGACTTCTTTTGACTTAAGGCCGTTAATGGAGATGCAATAGATGAAAATCCCTCAACAAACCTCTGATAGTAACCGGCCAAACCCAAAAAGCTTCGGATGTCGGAAGGACTCAAAGGTCTAGGACAAATTTTGAACGCATCGTTTTTCTTTGGATCAACTTTATACCCTCACTAGAAACAATGTGTACATGGAAAGCAACCGATCTTAGCCAAAACTCACACTTGCTAAACTTAGCATAGAGTTGGTGATCTTTGAGGACTTGCAATACTATCCTCAAATGATTCATGCTATCATCCTCACTTTTAGAGTATATCAAGATGTCATCAATAAAGACAATAACAAATGAGTCTAGATAATTTCTAAACAAACGATTCATAAGGTCCATGAAAGCCGCCGGGGCATTTGTAAGACCAAAGGACATCACTAAGAACTCAAAATGACCATATCTTGTTCGGAAGGCTATTTTCGGAACATCAACACCTCTCACCCTAAGTTGGTGATAACCCGACCTCAAATAAATATTTGAAAAGTAACTCGCTCCTTGAAGTTGATCAAATAAATCATCAATCCTAGGGAGTGGATACTTGTTCTTAATGGTCACCTTATTTAATTGTCGGTAATCAATACACATACGAAGAGATCCATCCTTATTCTTCACAAATAACACCGGTGCACCCCAAGGAGATATACTAGGTTGGATAAAACCCTTATCCAATAAATCTTTGAGTTGAGCTTTTAATTCCTTCAACTCCGCCGGGGCAATCCGGTACGGAGGAATTGAAATGGGTTGTGTATCCGACAATAAATCTATGCCGAAATCTATTTCCCGTTCGGAAGGAATTTTGGGTAAGTCATCGGGAAAGACTTCTGAAAAATCCTTCACTACGTAGACCGACTCCAAAGGAGGAATCTTGAACTCAAGATCCTTGAGCCTCACAATATGATAGACACAACCCTTATAAATCAACTTATAAGCTTTTAGACATGAAATGATCCTTCTCCTAGGAACGAAATTTCCTCCCTTCCATTCTAAAATGGGTTCATTAGGAAATTCAAACTTCACAATTCGGGTCCTACAATCTATGGACGCAAAACAAGCATGGAGCCAATCCATCCCCAATATAACATCAAAGTCTAACATATGAAGTTCCACGAAATCAACCAAAGTGACTCTATTGGGAAAAGATATGGGACAACCCCTATAAATTCTTTTAGCAACTATGGAATCACCCACCGGGGTAGAAACCGAAAAGGGTTCATCGAAGACATCGGGAAGCATATCAAATTTCATAGCCACTAAAGGGGTTACAAAGGACAAAGTGGCATCGGGATCCAACAATGCATAAGCATTAATTGAAAATACTTGTAGTGTACCGGTCGCAACAGCTGGCGAGCTCTCTTGATCACCTCGGGATTGGAGAGCATAGAAGCAATTCTTCTTAGGAGCCAAGGGATTTGGGCCACTTGCTTGTGCTTGAGCCTTTTCCCTTCCTTGAGCCTTTAGCATAGGGCAGTCCCTCCTCATGTGGCCACTCTTACCACAACCATAGAAATTACCCGTGCCAACTAGGCACTTGCCTTCATGTTTTCGACCACACTTTGTACAAATAGGCTTCTCAACATAAGGACCACCACCTCTTGCTTCTTGAGGCTTGGGGGTAGACACCTTACCTTTGTTGACCCTTGGAGTGTTAGGAGGACCTTGGTTGGAAAACCTCTGTTTGAACTTTGGCTTATCTTGGATTTCAAACCTAACCTTAGAAGAATTTCCATCATCGGCCCTTGACCTCTTCAACTCTCTACCAACTTGCTTAAGCTTTTGCTCC
>JAJOOO010007375.1:0-41831 GCA_029582685.1 Solanum piurae
TTCTATGATGTCATTTTGAAATGGTTTGCCCTTAGTCCCTATTTCCCGTTAATTAATGTTGAATGTACTTCCGCAACCGATGAAGTGTGATGACAAGTTTGAGAGGCTTGTTTGGGGTTCCTTCGGGTTCCTCATTCGCCATGTCACGTCTAGGCCCTAGGCTTGGGTCGTGATATACCTACTGTATGTGATTTTCTAAAAGGATTTCCAGAAAACATTTCGGGATTGCCTCCGGAAAGAGAGGTTGAATTATTGATCGATCTTATTCCTGGATCTACTCTTATTTTGATCACCCCTTATAGAATGGCTCTAGCAGAGTTAAGAGAATTGAAAGCTCAATTGCAAGAACTACTTGAGAAAGATTTTATTCGACCTAGTGTTTCTCCTTGGAGAGCCCCTATTTTATTCGTAAAGAAGAAGAAGAATGGCACTCTTAGGCTTTTGTACTGACTATAGGCAATTGAACAGAATAACATTCAAGAATAGATATCCACTACATAGAATTGATGATTTGTTTGACCAACTTAAAGGTGCTAAAGTATTCTCAAAAATTGATTTAAGGTCTGGATATCACCAACTGCGTGTTAGAGAGAAAGATATTCATAAAAATTATTTTAGAACTCGATATGGTCATTATAAATTTTTGGTGATGCCATTCGGATTGACAAATGCTCCTGCGGTATTCATGGATCTAATGAATCGGGTATTCAAGCCTTATCTTGATCAGATTGTGGTTGTTTTTATAGATGATATTTTAATATTTTCCAGAAGTAGTGAAGACCATGATAAACACCTCCGGATTATTTTGTAAATTTTGAAGGAGAAAGAACTTTATGCTAAACTTTCCAAGTGTGAATTTTGGCTTGATGAAGTAGCTTTTCTGGGACATGTTGTATCAACTGAAGGTGTGAAGGTAGATCCTAGTAAAATACAGGCAGTTGTTGAGTGGAGACCTCCCAAAAGTCGGACTGAAGTAAGAAGTTTGTTGGGCTTAGGAGGATACGACAGAAGATTTGTGAAAGGTTTTTCCATTATCGCCTCTCCGTTTACTAAGCTCTTACAAAAGGAAGTATAGCTTGTTTGGGATGACAAATGTCAAGAGAGCTTTGAAACTTTCAAATCCTTGTTGACTCAAGAACCTATACTTACTCTACCAATTGAAGGGAAATAGTATGTACTATACAGTGATGCTTCTCACAATGGTCTCGGATGCGTTTTGATGCAAGAAGGGAAGGTAATTTCTTATGCCTCTCGGAAATTAAAAATGCATGAATTAAATTATCCTACTCATGATCTTGAACTTGTTGCTGTAGTGTTTGCTTTAAAAATATGGCGGCATTATTTATATGGAGAGAAATGTCATATCTTCACTGATCACACGAGCTTAAAGTACTTGGGTACTCAAAAGGAGCTAAACCTTCGACAACGTAGATGGCTTGAACTCATCAAGGATTATGACTGCACGATTGATATCATCCAGGTAAAGCCAATGTGGTTGCAGATGCCTCAAGTCGGAAATCCTTCGCAAGCATTTCTTTGAGTCCTTTACCCTTGCTTCTTGAGTTAAGAGCCATGAATGTTTGTTTTACAGTTGATTCAAATGGTTCAGCTATTGCTAATTTACAAGTAAAGCCAATATTACTTGAACAGGTGAAAGAAACACAAATCTTAGATGAGAAACTTGTAAAATTGACCAGAGAAGTTCAAAGTGGGGAAAAACTTGATTTTACAATTAAGAAGGATAGTGGCTTATTTTTCATAACAGGTTATGTCTCCTTAATGATGACAAATTGAGGAAATATATATTGAATGAAGCACATAATTCACCATATGAAATGCATCATGGGGGTACAAAGATGTACCAGACCATCAAAGAACGTTATTGGTGGAATGGTATGAAGAGAGACATTGCGGAGTTCATTTCCAAATGCTTGGTTTGTCAAAAAGTAAAGGCAGAACATCAAGTCCCAGTTGGTTTACTACAACCCTTGTTGATACCGGAATGGAAATGGGAGAGAATTACTATGGACTTTGTTTTTGGACTTCCTCGCACTCAAACAAATCATGATGTAATATGCGTAATTGTGGACAGGCTAACCAAGAGTGCTCACTTCTTAGCAATAAGGATGGATTACTCACTTGAGCGTTTAGCCGAGTTGTAGATTAATGAGATTGTAAGACTACATGGGATCCATGTGTCTATTGTATCAGACCGGGACTAGAGGTTTACATCTAGATTTTAGGGTAGATTGCAGGAAGCTTTGGGTACTAAGTTGAGGTTTAGCATTTCATTCCATCCTCAAACAGACGGCCAGTTGAAAAGAGTGATACAAATTTTGGAGGATATGGTTCGAGCTTGCATTATGGAGTTTGAGGGTAGTTGGGACAAACACTTAGCTTTGATAGAATTTACTTATAATAATAGTTACCAATCGAGTATTGGAATACCTCCCTATGAAGCCTTATATGGAAGAAAATGCCGGAACCCTCTTTGTTGGAGTGAAGTTGGTGAAAGAAAGATTGTTGGTCCTGAAATTGTGCAACAAACAGAGGACAAGGTAAAAATTATCAAAGATCGTCTAAAAATATCTTCGGATAGACAAAAGTCGTATGCTGATCTTAAAAGGGGTGATATTGAATATCAAGTTGGAGATAAAGTATTCTTAAAGGTGTCTCCATGGAAAAAGATTATGAGATTTGGCCAAAAAGGAAAACTTAGTCCCCGATTTATCGGACCTTATGAGATACTTGAAAGTGTTGGACCAGTTGCATATAAATTGGCTTTTCCACCTGAGTTAGATAAGATCCACAATGTCTTCCATGTTTCTATGCTTAGAAGATATTGTTCTAATCCATCTCATGTTCTTCCAGTTGAATCTATTGAGGTTAATCCTGACTTGACGTATACTGAAGAACCAATCCTAATTCAAGCTCGAGAAGTAAAGCAACTTAGGAACAAGAGAATCCCTTTAGTAATGGTACTTTGGAAGAACCATTCAAGAAAAGAAGCTACGTGGGAAAGATAAGACATGAGAACCCAGTATCCGCACTTGTTTCGGGACTAGTTTAAGGTAAATTTCGAGACGGAATTTCTTGAAGGAGAAGAGAGTTGTAACACCCCCAAATGCTTAAACAATTAGTTGCATGTCGTTACGTCATCTCGTAATTACTAGAATATGTTTTATTCTCATTTTTGGAACTTGAAATGTTGTGATTTGCAAAGTTTCTTAGAATAAATTATTATCGTAAATTGAGGTATTGTATGGGGGTATTTACGTAATTATCTAATTATACTTACTTATACATTGGAAGTGTGGGTATAAACTACATAAATATAGTTATGTATGTATGCTTTTTGGTAAGCCATCTATTTGTTTGGGAATCCCCTTTTGGTGACATCTGCCCATGTGACAAGGATAACTTTTGTAGCTATATATCTTCACACCTCCTTTGATTGAATTCGTTTTCCCTCAAGTTTAAGCACATTACAACATTAGCTAAACAGTTGTTCTTTAAAATCAAGAGAAAACTAAGTCCTTTTGGCTGGAATCCGACACACACACACTTCCTTTTGGTAAGTAACGAAATCTGCTTTTGAGCTGGGTAGTGTTTGGTATTTTATGCATATCTCATTCAAAAGAACTTAGTGTACAGTGAATAAATATGATCTGGAAAGCTAATTCGTAGACCTACAACTCTTGTGTTTTTTTAAAATTTTGATTTAGCTGTTATGGATACGAAATAAGGGACGCAACATATGACAAGATCCATCCAGATTCTGGAATTAGAAATCCTGTATGTTCAATTGTTAGTGTTTTTATGATATCTTTTTGTACAAAGTGTATTTTGAGGTGATTATTGATTATTTGAAAGCTTAAGATATGTACCTACATCTTTTATGAAGGATATAAATTCCATTTTGGCCGTTTTCTGTTTCAACTCTAGGTTGCGACATGTAGTGCGTTTGTTGGGCAGAATATCTGTTTTGGGAGTGTAGTCGTATTTGTACAGGCTAGGCTTACTTTGATGATAACCCTGTGTTACGCCATCATTATTGAGCTACTAGAAAGTAAATAATTTATTGAATTCATTTTTTAAGGTTGCATATCCTTGTGTATGAGTTGAAGATTTTGATACGCTGGTTGGTCTACGATTTGAACTCCTGAGGTCGTGTTGGACTGTTTTTGTGCTAAAGAACTGAGGTTTGTGTATAAACATATACTTGTACTCTTATTACCTGCTGGTATATCTGAAAGTTTACTTTGGTACCTTGGTTACCTCTTGTCAGTTTGCATTGTCATATTGGTATTCTTTAATACATTAAAGACGCTTGTGTAACTCGCCCACTTGTACGGATTGTTTGATCACTTAGCACTCTTGTTGGGACCTTGTCCTTCGTGTGGCTGTGACTTTGTCACTTTTGGCATGCCTCTTAATTCGGATCATTTACCATCTTGAGTCTGGATTTTTAGTCCGTCTTAAGGATGGAAGTTTTCCATTTTAAGTACGACCTAGAAAGCCATTTTTAATATGGTTCTTGGTTCTATTGATTATTGGGTTTTTACCCTTCTTCATACCTGCTTGTGCTTGTTGTGACGACATGATGTATGTATTGGGCGAGCCTTGTTGTTGAATCTCTTGGAAAATGGTGCTATGAGCGTTCTTGACATTTGGATCTTTAAATATCGAACTTGATACTCTTTATATATTGTTTACTTGATTTATTTATTATGTTCAATTATGCTTACCTTTACTTGAGAATGATAACTTGGCAAATTTGAAGGCTCCGAACCTATAGTTTTTACACCACTAAGCTATATGGTTAGCGATAGTTGTTTCTATCATAGGGAATGTTCATGAGGATGCTTGAAGTTGGCCATTAAAGATGGAGATTTTGAAATCTTTAAGGAAGATCACATTTGCATATAGGCATATATATTTTTTATAAACCTTAGAACTAGTACATGATCTATGTTTTGTATATTTACATGAGAATTTGAGGGCTGATTTGGTCATGTCACCATGGGTTGTAATGTAAGTATCACTATATGTTTTGTTCTTTTTGGGGTGTGTAAACCCAAGTCTTGTAATATCCTAAATCTACTATTACTTTATGAATGGTTGTGCGAAGCATGAGCAGGCTGATATCGGTACTCGGAAGCTTGTAATATTCTTGTTATTTCATCCTTGAGTGTGAGGATAATGTATATACATGAAAAGCCCATCGGTTATTTGCTTAAATTACTTTTCAGAGGTCATTATGCATCTAATCCCTCTACTAGATTAAAATCAATATGGCCATAGTTAACCTCTTTTAAACGTCACAAGTATTTAATTAGATTTCTTGTTTAAGGGTTAGTATCCTATCGAAAGGGTCGCTACAAGTGTTGGTATCAAAGCCTAGGTTTCTGGTTCTACGAATTTTGATTTGAAATACTTGTATACTTGTTTGCTTTCGAAAAAGGTTCTATTTGTATTATTTGGTCAATTACATGGTTTATAATGTTTTTATCGCATGTAGAGTGCATATGCATCAAGTACATATCCCTAAAGCAATGTGATCTTTCCTTTGGAAGGAATTAAGTCATGGCCATTTCTTCTGACCGACCTATGGAAGCTTCTCGTGAAGGTTCGGGTGCCTCTCTTTCCCAACCTCATGCACTGGAAAGGGTAGGAGAAAATATCTCGAATCAGTATGTTCTCCACACTAGTGGTTCGGAAGTGGGAAACCATCAGGGTGTAGGAGCTGGTCCACATCCTCACATGAGTCATGGTATTCAAACCATGAATCCTCATTTTGAACAAATGGCTGAATTCTTCCATCAAATGGCTGAATCGATTCATGATCCCCACGGTATTAACTTTGAGAAAATGAGAAAAATGGGTGGAGTGGAGTTTGAAGAAACTGTTGATCCCACTGATGTTGAACAATGGCTTGATCGCATGGAGAGGTTATTTGAGCAGTTAGAGTTTTCAGATGTTGCAAAATTTAAGTATGCTATTTCACTATTACAAAAGGATGCTTACGATTGGTGGGTAAGTGTTCTGAATGCCAAGTTAAAATCTCCTGTTCTTACTTGGGATTATTTTCTTTAGGAATTTCGTTTGAAGTATGTCCCACCTGCTTATTGTGATGCAAAGAAAAAGGAGTTTTTGAATCTAAGGTAACGAGGCATGTCTATTGTTGAATACGAAAAGAAGTTTCTAAAGCTGTCTCGCTATGCTTGTGGTATTATTAAAGAGGAAAAAGACAAGTGCAGGAAGTTAGTAGACTGTTTAAATGATTCCATTAGGAAGAACGTGGCGATCCTGCAACATGAGAAATTTTGTAAGTTAGTGTCTGCTGCTTCTAGTTGGGAACGACTTGATAAAGAAGAAGCTAGTAGGGATGAAAACTGATTCCGAAATCCTAGACCAGATTTTGGGGTCCATCCAAAAGGGGAAGGTTTGATAATTCTAAGGCTGGTAGTGATAACAGGCCACCTCAACAAAGGCAAAACAGGTCAGAATTTTCTACAGCTAGCACTCCAAATTATGGCCAAGGCAAGCCTCGCGTTCCCACTTGTCCACAATGTGGAAATAATCATTATGGTACTTTCAGGAGAGCTTCTGGAGCATGTTTCAATTGTGAGAGCTTTGATCATAAAGTGAAGGATTGTCCTAATCCTAATAATGCTCCATCGTTGAGAACTGAAGGCTCATTTCATAAGCCTTCTGTCAATCCTCCTCAAACTAATAGAGGTGCTTGACCTAAAAACACCCAGGTAGCAGGTGCAAGTAGAGATAATCAAGCTAGTGGGCAAAGGGCTACTACACACGCTTATGCTATGAGGCAGAGAGATGATCAAGATTGACAAGATGTGGTTGTCGGTAAATTTCACTTATTTGGCTTATGTGTGTTTACATTATTTGATCCAGGTTCAAAACATTCCAATATTTGTTCATCACTTGTTCTTCATGAAAATGTGAAATCTGTGAGAATTAATTACGTTGTGCTGGTTGAAAGTCCTTTGGTTTTCAAGTTGTGTGTAATCAAGTTTACCAAGATTGTCCCTTTGTGATTCAAAACCTAGTCTTCCCTGATGATTTAATTGAAATGCCCTTCAAGGATTTTGATGTTATTATTGGGATGGATTGGCTATATAAATATCATGTGGTGGTAGATTATAGGTCTAAGCATGTGACTTTTAAGGATCCTACATTTTCACACATCATTGTACAAGGTGAAAGATCAGTGACAAGTAGTTTTATTTCTGCGGACTTGGAAAGAAAGTTTATTCGTCAAGGTTGTGGGGCATACCTTGCTCACATAGTTGATACACAGTTGAAGAGTCCTTGTATCAAGGCATACCTACTGTATGTGATTTTCCAGAAGGATTTCTAGAAAACCTTCTGGGAATGCCCCCGGAAAGAGAGGTTGAATTTCCAATCGAGCTTATTCCTGGATCTACTCCTATTTCGATAACCCCTTATAGAATGGCTCCAGCAGAATTAAGAGAATTGAAAGCTCAATTGCAAGAATTACTTGAGAAAGTTTTGATTTAACCTAGTGTTTCTCCTTAGGGAGCCCCTGTTTTATTCGTAAAGAAGAAGGATGGCACTCTTAGGCTTTGTATTGACTATAGACAATTGAACATAATAACAATCAAGAATAGATATCCACTACCAAGAATCGATGATTTGTTTGACCAACTTAAAGGTGCTCAAGTATTTCCAAAAATTTATTTTAGGTCTGGATATCACCAACTGCGTGTTAGAGAGAAAGATATTCCTAAAACTGCTTTTAGAACTCGATATGATCATTATGAATTTTTGGTGATGCCATTGAAATTGACAAATGCTGCTGCGGTATTAATGGATCTAATGAATCGGGTATTCAAGCCTTATTTTGATCAGATTGTGGTTGTTTTTATAGATGATATTTTAATATTTTCCAGAAGTAGTGAAAACCATGATAAACACCTCCGGATTATTTTTAAAATTTTGAAGGATAAAGAACTTTATGCTAAACTTTCCAAGTGTGAATTTTGGCTTGATGTAGTAGCTTTCTGGGACATGTTGTATCAACTGAAGGTGTGAAGGTAGATCCTAGTAAAATACAGGCAGTTTTTGAGTGCAGACCTCCTAAAAGTCCGACTGAGGTAAGAAGTTTCTTGGGCTTAGCAGGATATGACAGAAGATTTGTGAAAGATTTTTCCATTATCGCCTCTCCTTTGACTAATCTCTTGGAGAAGGAAGTAAAGTTTATTTGGGATGACAAATGTCAAGAGAGCTTTGAAACTCTCAAATCCTTGTTGACTCAAGAACCTATACTTACACTACCAATTGAAGGGAAAAAGTATGTAGTATACAGTAATGCTTCTCAAAATGGTATCAGATGAATTTTGATGCAAGAAGGGAAGGTAATTTCTTATGCCTCTCGGAAATGAAAACTGCATGAAATAAATTATCTTACTCAGGATCTTGAACTTATTGTTGTAGTGTTTGCTCTAAAAATATGGTGGCATTATTTATATGGAGTGAAATGTCATATCTTCACTGATCACACGAGCTTAAAGTACTTGGGTACTCAAAATGAGCTAAACCTTCGACAACGTAGATGGCTTGAACTCATCAAGGATCATGATTGCACGATTGATTATCATCCAGGTAAACCCAATGTGGTTGTAGATGCCTTAAGTCAGAAATCCCTCGCAGGCATTTCTTTGAGTCCTTTACCCTAGCTTCTTGAGTTAAGAGCCATGAATGTTTGTTTTACATTTGATTCAAATGGTTCAGCTATTGCTAATTTACAAGTAAAGCCAATATTACTTGTACAGGTGAAAGAAGCACAAATGTTAGATGAGAAACTTTTAAAATTGACCAGAGAAGTTCAAAGTGGGGAAACACTTGATTTTACATTTAAGAAGGATGGTGGCTTATTTTATCAAAACAGGTTATTTGTCCCTAATTATGACAAATTGAGGAGATAAATATTGAATGAAGCACATACTTCACCATATGCAATGCATCTTGGGGGTACAAAGATGTACCAAACCATCAAAGAACATTATTGGTGGAATGGATGAAGAGAGATATTGCGGAGTTCATTTCCAAATGTTTGGTTTGTCAAAAAGTAAAGGCAGAACATCAAGTCCCAATTGGTTTACTACAGCCCTTGTCGATGCCGGAATGGAAATGGAAGAGAATAACTATGGACTTTGTTTTTGTACTTCCTCGCACTCAGAGAAATCATGATGCAATATGGGTGATTGTAGACAGGCTAACCAAGAGTGCTCACTTCTTAGCAATCATAATGGATTACTAACTTGAGCGTTTAGCCGAGTTGTATATTAATGAGATTGTAAGACTACAAGGGATCCCTGTGTCTATTGTATCAGACCGGGACCAGAGGTTTACATCTAGATTTTGGGGTAGCTTGCAGGAAGCTTTGGGTACTAAGTTGAGGTTTAGCACTTCGTTCCATCCTCAAACAGACGGCCAGTCGGAAAGAGTGATACAATTTTTTGAGGATATGCTTCAAGCTTGCATTATGGAGTTTGAGGGTAGTTGGGACAAACACTTAGCTTTGATAGAATTTGCTTACAATAACAGTTACCAATCGAGTATTGGAATGCCTCACTATGAAGCCTTATACGGAAGAAAATGACAGACCCCTCTTTGTTAGAGTGAAGTTGGTGAAAGAAAGCTTGTTGGTCGTGAAATTGTCCAACAAACAGAGGACAAGGTAAAAATTATCAATGATTGTTTAAAAATATCTTGGGACAGACAAAAATCGTACGATGATCTTAAAAATGTGATATTGAATATCAAGTTGGAGATAAAGTATTCTTAAAGGTGTCTCCATGGAAAAAGATTATGAGATTTGGCCAAAAAGGAAAACTTAGTCCCCGATTTATCGGACCTTATGAGATACTTGAAAGGGTTGGACCAGTTGCATATAAATTGTCTTTGCCGCCTGAGTTAGACAAGATCCTCAATGTCTTCCATGTTTCTATGCTTAGAAGATATTGTTCTGATCCATCTCATGTCCTTCCAGTTGAATCTATTGAGGTTAATCCTGACATGACGTATAATGAAGAACCTATCCTAATTCAAGCTTGAGAAGTAAAGCAACTTAGGAACAAGAGAATCCCTTTAGTAATGGTACTTTGGAGGAACCATTCGGGAAAAGAAGATACCTGGGAAAGAGAAGAAGACATGAGAACCTAGTATCCGCACTTGTTTCGGGACTAGTTTAAGGTAAATTTTGAGATGAAATTTCTTGAAGGAGAAGAGAGTTGTAACACCCCTAAATTCTTAAACAAATAGTCGCATGTCGTTAGATCATCTCGTAATTACTAGAATATGTTTTATTCTCATTTTTGGAACTTGAAATGTTGTGATTTGCAAACTTGCTTAACATAAATTGTTATCGTAAATTGAGGTATTGTATGGGGGTATTTGCGTAATTATCTAATTATACTTACTTATACATTGGAAGTGTGGGTATAAACTACATAAATATAGTTATATATGTATGCTTTTTGGGAAGCCATCTATTTATTTGGGAATCCCCTTTTGGTGACATCTGCCCATGTGACAAGGATAACTTTTGTAGCTATATATCTTCACACCTCCTTTGATTGAATTCGTTTTCCCTCAAGTCTAAGCACATTACAACATTAGCTAAACAGTTGTTCTTCAAAATCAAGAGAAAACTAAGTCCTTTTGGCTGGAATCCGACACACACACACTTCCTTTTGGTAAGTAACGAAATCTGCTTTTGAGCTGGGTAGTGTTTGGTATTTTATGCATATCTCATTCAAAAGAACTTAGTGTACAGTGAATAAATATGTTCTGGAAAGCTAATTCGTAGACCTAAAATTCTTGTGTTTTTTTAAAATTCTGATTTAGCTGTTATGGATACGAAATAAGGGACGCAACATATGACAAGATCCGTCCAGATTCTGGAATTAGAAATCCTGTATGTTCAACTGTTAGTGTTTTTATGATATCTTTTTGTACAAAGTGTATTTTGAGGTGATTATTGATTATTTGCAAGCTTAAGATATGTACCTACATCTTTTATGAAGGATATAAATTCCATTTTGGCTGTTTTCTGTTTCAACTTTAAGTTGCGACATGTAGTGCGTTTGTTGGGTAGAATATCTGTTTAGGGAGTGTAGTCGTATTTGTACAGGCTAGGCTTACTTGTGATGATAACCCTGTGTTACACCATCATTATTGAGCTACTAGAAAGTAAATAATTTATTGAATTCATTTTTTAAGGTTGTATATCCTTGTGTACAAGTTGAAGATTTTGATACGCTGGTTCGTCTACGATTTGAACTCGTGAGGTCATGTTGGACTCTTATTGTGCTAAAGAACCGAGGTTTGTGCATAAACTTATACTTGTACTCTTTTTACCTGCTGGTATATCTGAAAGTTTACTTTGGTACCTTGGTTACCTCTTGTCACTTTGCATTGTCATATTGGTATTCTTTAATACATTAAAGACGCTTGTGTAACTCGCCCACTTGTACGGATTGTTTGGTCACTTAGCACTGTTGTTGGGACCTTGTCCTTCGTCTGGCTGTGACTTTGTCACTCTTGGCATGCCTCTTAATTCAGATCATTTACCATCTTGACTCTGGATTTTTAGTCCGTCTTAAGGATGAAAGTTTTGCTTTTTAAGTACAAACTAGAAAGCCTTTTTTAATATGGTTCTTGGTTCTATTGATTATTGAGTTTTTACCCTTCTTCATACCTGCTTGTGCTTGGTGTGACGACATGATGTATGTATTGGGCGAGCCTTGTTGTTGAATCTCTTGGAAAATGGTGCTATGAGCGTTCTTGACATTTGGTTCTTAAAAATCGAACTTGATACTCTTTATATATTGTTTACTTGATTTATTTATTATGTTCAATTATGCTTCCCTTTACTTGAGAATGATAACTTGGCGAATTTGAAGGCTCCGAACCTATAGTTTTTACACCACTAAGCTATATGGTTAGCGATAGTTGTTTCTATCGTAGGGAATGTTCATGAGGATGCTTGAAGTTGGCCATTGAAGATGGAGATTTTGAAAGCTTTAAGGAAGATCACATTTGCATATAGGCATATATATTTTGTATTAACCTTAGAACTTGTACATGATCTATGTTTTGTATATTTACAGGAGAATTAGAGGGCTGATTTGGTCATGTCACCATGGGTTGTAATGTAAGTATCAGTGTATGTTTTGTTCTTTTTGGGGTGTGTAAACCCAAGTCTTGTAATATCCTAAATCTACTATTACTTTATGAATGGTTGTGCGAAGCATGAGCAGGCTGATTTCGGTACTCGGAAGCTTGTAATATTCTTGTTATTTCATCCTTGAGTGTGAGGAGAATATATATACACGAAAAGCTCGTCGGTTATTTGCTTAAATTACCTTTCGGAGGTCATTATTAATCTAATCCCTCTACTAGATTAAAATCAATATGGCCATAGTTAATCTCTTTTAAATGTCACAAGTATTTAATTAATTTTCTTGTTTAAGGGGTAGTATCCTTTCGAAAGGGTCGCTACAAGTGTTGGTATCAGAACCTAGGTTTGTGGTTCTAGAAATTTTGATTTGAAATATTTCTATACTTGTTCACTTTCGAAAAAGGTTCTATTTGTATTATTTGGTCAATTACATGGTTTATAATGTTTTTATCGCATGTAGAGTGCATATGCATCAAGTACATATCCCTAAAGCAATGTGATATTTCCTTTTGAAGGAATTAAGTTATGGCCACTTCTTCTGACCGACCTATGGAAGCTTCTCGTGAAGGTTCGGGTGCCTCTCTTTCCCAACCTTATGCACTAGAAGGGGTTGGAGAACATACCTCGAATCAGTATGTTCCCCACACTAGTGGTTCGGAAGTGGGAAACCATCAGGGTGTAGGAGCTGGTCCACATCCTCACATGAGTCATGGTACTCAAACCATGAATCTTCATTTTCAACAAATGGCTGAATTCTTCCACCATATGGCTGAATCGATGCATGATCCCCACTGGATTAACTTTTAGAAAATGAGGAAAATGGGTGGAGTGGAGTTTGACGGCACTTTTGATCCCACTGATGCTAAACAATGGCTTGATCACATGGAGAGGGTATTTGAGCAGTTAGAGTGTTCAGATGTTGCAAAATTTAAGTATGCTATTTCACTATTACAAAAGGATGCTTACGATTGGTGGATAAGTGTTCCGAATGCCAAGGTAAAACCTCATGTTCTTACTTGGGATGATTTTCTTAAGGAATTTCGTATGAAGTATGTCCCACATGCTTGTTGTGATGCAAAGAAAAAGGAGTTTTTGAATCTAAGGCAACGAGGCATGTCTATTGTTGAATACTAACAACAGTTTCTAAGGCTGTCTCGCTATGCTGGTGGTATTATTAAAGAGGAAAAAGACAAGTGCATGAAGTTTGAAGACGATTTAAATGATTCCATTAGTAACAATGTGGCGATCCTGCAACATGAGAAATTTTTTAAGTTAGTGTCTGCTGCTTTTACTTGGGAACGACTTGATAAAGAAGAAGCTAGTAGAAATGAAAACAGATTACGAAATCCTAGACCAGATTTTGGGGGTCTATCCAAAAGAGGATGGTTTGATAATTCTAAGGCTGGTAGTGATAACAGGCCACCTCAACAAAGGCAAAACAGATCCGAATTTTCTACAGCTAGCACTCCAAATTATGGCCAAGACAAGCCTCGCGTTTCACTTGTCCACAATATGGAAAGAATCAATATGGTACTTGGAAGAGAGCTTTTGGTGCATGTTTCAATTGTGGGAGCGTTGATCATAAAGTGAAGGATTGTCCTAATCCTAATAATGCTCCATCGTTGAAACGGAAGGCTCAGTTCATAAGCCTTCTATCAATCCTCATCAAACTAATAGAGGTGCAAAACCTAAAAACACCCAGGGAGCAAGTACAAGTTGAGCTAATCAAGATAGTGGGCAAAGGGCTACTGCACGCGCTTATGCTATGAGGCAGAGGGATGATCAAGATGGACAAGACGTGGTTGTCAGTAAATTTAACTTTTTTGGCTTATGTGTGTTTGCATTATTTGATCCTGGTTCTACACATTCCTATATTTGTTCATCACTTGTTCTTCCTGAAAATGTGAAATCTGTGAGACTTAAATACGATGTGCTGGTTGAAAGTCCTTTGGGTTATCAAATTGTGTGTAATCAAGTTTACCAAGATTGTCCCTTCGTGATTCAAAACCTAGTCTTCCCTGCTGATTTAATTGAAATGCCTTTCAAGGATTTTGATGTAATTATCGGGATGGATTGGCTTTATAAATATTATGTGGTGGTAGATTGTAGGTCTAAGCATGTGACTTTTAAAGATCCTACATTTTCACACATCATTGTACAAGGTGAAAGATCAGTGACAATTAGTTTTATTTCTACGGCCTTGGAAAGAAAGTTGATGCGTCAAGGTTGTGGGGCATACCTTGCTCACATAGTTGATACACAGTTGAAGACTCCTTGTATCAAGGACATACATGCTGTATGTTATTTTCTAGAAGGATTTCCAGAAAACCTTCCGTGATTTCCCCCGAAAAGAGAGGTTGAATTTCCTATCGAGCTTATTCCTGGATCTACTCCTATTTTGATCACCCTTTATAGAATGTCTCCATCAGGGTTAAGAGAATTGAAAGCTCAATTTCAAGAACTACTTGAGAAAGATTTTATTCGAACTAGTGTTTCTCCTTAGGGAGCCCCTGTTTTATTTGTAAAGAAGTAGGATGACACTCTTAGGCTTTGTATTGACTATAGATAATTGAACAAAATAACAATCAAGAATAGATATCCACTACCAAGAATTGATGATTTGTTTGACCAACTTAAAGGTGCTAAAGTACTCTCAAAAATTTATTTAAGGTCTGGATATCACAAACTGCGTGTTAGAGAGAAAGATATTCCTAAAACTGCTTTTAGAACTCGATATGGTCATTATGAATTTTTGGTGATGCCTTTCGGATTGACAAATGCTCCTGCGGATTCATGGATCTAATGAATCGGGTATTCAAGCCTTATCTTGATTAGTTTATGGTTGTTTTTATAGATGATATTTTAATATTTTCCAGAAGTAATGTAGACCATGATAAACACCTCCGGATTATTTTTAAAATTTTGAAGGAGAAAGAACTTTATGCTAAACTTTTCAAGTGTGAATTTTGGCTTGATGAAGTAGCTTTTTTGGGACATGTTGTATCAACTAAAGGTGTGAAGCTAGATCCTAGTAAAATACAAGCAGTTGTTCAACAGAGACCTCCCAAAAGTCCGACTACGGTAAGAAGTTTCTTGGGCTTAGCAGGATACTACATAAGATTTGTGAAAGGTTTTTCCATTATCGTCTCTCCTTTGACTAAGCTCTTGCAGAAGGAAGTAAAGTTTATTTGTGATGAAAAATTTCAAGAGAACTTTGAAACTCTCAAATCCTTGTTGACTCAAGCACCTATACTTACTCTACCAATTGAAGGGAAAGAGTATGTAGTATACAGTGATGCTTCTCACAATGGTCTCGGATGCGTTTTGATGCAAGAAGGGAAGGTAATTTCTTATGCCTCTAGGAAATTAAAACCACATGAATTAAATTATCCTACTCATGATCTTGAACTTGCTGCTATAGTGTTTGCTTTAAAAATATGGCGGCATTATTTATATGGAGAGAAATGTCATATCTTCACTGATCACACGAGTTTAAAGTACTTGGGTACTCAAAAGAAGCTAAACCTTCGACAGCGTAGATGGTTTGAACTTTTCAAAGATTATGACTGCACGATTGATTATCATCCAGGTAAAGCCAATGTGGTAGCAGATGCCTTAAGTCGGAAATCCTTCGCAAGCATTTCTTTGAGTCCTTTACGCTTGCTTCTTGAGTTAAGAGCCATGAATGTTTGTTTTACAGTTGATTCAAATGGTTCAGCTATTGCTAATTTACAAGTAAAGTCAATATTACTTGAACAGGTGAAAGAACCACAAATGTTAGATGAGAAACTTGTAAAATTGACCAGAGAAGTTCAAAGTGGGGAAATGATTTTACATTTAAGAAGGATAGTGGCTTATTTTATCAAAACAGGTTATGTGTCCCTAATGATGACAAATTGAGGAGAGAAATATTGAATGAATCACATACTTCACCATATGAAATGCATCCTGGGGGTACAAAGATGTACCAGACCATCAAAGGACATTATTGGTGGAATGGTATGAAGAGAGACATTGCGGAGTTCATTTCCAAATGTTTGGTTTGTCAAAAAATAAAGGCAGAACATCAAGTCCCAGTTGGTTTACTACAACCCTTGTCGATGCCGAAATGGAAATGGGAGAGAATAACTATGGACTTTGTTTCTGGACTTCGTTGCACTCAAAGAAATCATGATGCAAAATGGGTAAATGTGGACAGGCTAACCAAGAGTGCTCACTTCTTAGCAATCACGATGGATTATTCACTTGAGCATTTAGCCGAGTTGTATATTAATGAGATTGTAAGACTACATGGGATCCCTGTGTCTATTGTATCAGACCTGGACCAGAGGCTTACTTCTAGATTTTGGGGTAGCTTGCAGGAAACTTTGGGTACTAAGTTGAGGTTTAGCACTTCATTCCATCCTCAAACAGACGGCCAGTCGGAAAGAGTGCTACAAATTTTTGGAGGATATGCTTCGAGCTTGCATTATGGAGTTTAAGGGTAGTTGGGACAAACACTTAGCTTTGATAGAATTTGCTTACAATAACAGTTACCAATCGAGTATTGGAATGCCTCCCTATGAAGCCTTATATGGAAGAAAATGCCGAACCCCTCTTTGTTGGAGTGAAGTTGGTGAAAGAAAGATTGTTGGTCCTGAAATTGTGCAACAAACAGAGGACAAGGTAAAAATTATCAAAGATTGTCTAAAAATATCATCGGATAGACAAAAGTCGTACGCTGATCTTAAAAGGTGTGATATTGAATATTAAGTTGGAGATAAAGTTTTCTTAAAGGTGTCTCCATGGAAAAAGATTATGAGATTTGGCCAAAAAGGAAAACTTAGTCCCCGATTTATCGGACCTTATGAGATACTTGAAAGGGTTGGACCAATTGCATATAAATTGGCTTTGCCACCTGAGTTAGACAAGATTCACAATGTCTTCCATGTTTCTATTCTTAGAAGATATTGTTCTGATCCATCTCATGTTCTTCCAGTTGAATCTATTGAGGTTAATACTGACTTGATGTATAATGAAGAACCTATCCTAATTCAAGATTGAGAAGTAAAGCAACTTAGGAACAAGAGAATCCCTTTAGTAATGGTACTTTGGAGGAACCATTCTGGAAAAGAAGCTACCTGGGAAAAGAGAGGAAGACATGAGAATCCAGTATCCGCACTTGTTTCTGGACTAGTTTAAGGTAAATTTTGAGATGAAATTTCTTGAAGGAGAAGAGAGTTGTAACACCCCTAAATATTTAAACAAATATTCGCATGTCGTTACACCATCTCGTAATTACTAGAATATGTTTTATTCTCATTTTTGGAACTTGAAATGTTGTGATTTGCAAACTTGCTTAACATAAATTGTTATCGTAAATTGAGGTATTGTATGGGGGTATTTGCGTAATTATCTAATTATACTTACTTATACATTGGAAGTTTAGGTATAAAGTACATAAATATAGTTATATATGTATGACTTTTGGGCAACCATCTATTTGTTTGGGAATCCCCTTTTGGTGATATTTGCCCATGTGACAAGGATAACTTTTGTAACTATATATCTTTACACCTCCTTTGATTGAATTCGTTTTAATTCAAGTCTAAGAACATTATAACATTAGCTAAACAGTTTTTATTCAAAATCAAGAGAAAAACTAATTCCCTTTGGCTGGAATCCGACACACACACACACTTCCTTTTGGCAAGTAACGAAATATGCTTCTGAGCTGGGTAGTGTTTGGTATTTTATGCATATCCCATTCAAAAGAACTTAGTGTACAATGAATAACTATGTTCTGGAAAGCTAATCCGTAGACCTACAACTCTTGTGTTTATGTAAAATTCTGATTTAGCTGTTATGGAAACTAAATAAGGGACGCAACATATGACAAGTTCCGTCCAAATTCTGGAATTAGAAATCCTGTATGTTCAACTGTTAGTGTTTTTATGATATCTTTTTGTACAAAGGGTATTTTGAGGTGATTCTTGATTATTGGCAAGATTAAGAGATGTACCTACAACTTTTATGAAGGATATAAATTTCATTTTTGCCGTTTTCTGTTTCAACTTTAAATTGCGACATGAAGTGCGTTTATTGGGTAGAATATCTGTTTTGGGAGTATAGTCGTATTTGTACATGCTAGGCTTACTTGTGATGATAACCCTGTGTTACGCCATCATTATTGAGCTACTAGAAAGTAAATAATTTATTGAATTTATTTTTTGAGGTTGTATATCCTCGTGTATGAGTTGAAGATTTTGATACGCTGGTTGGTCTACGATTTGAACTCGTGAAGTCATGTTGGACTGTTTGTGTGCTAAAGAACTGAGGTTTGTGTATAAACTTATACTTGTACTCTTTTTACCTGCTGGTATATCTGAATGTTTACTTTGGTACCTTGGTTACCTCTTGTCACTTTGCATTGTCGTATTGGTATTCTTTAATACATTAAAGACGCTTGTGTAACTCGCCCACTTGTACATATTGTTTGATCACTTAGCAATCTTGTTGGGACCTTTTCCTTCTTGTGGCTGTGACTTTGTCACTCTTGGCTTGCCTCTTGATTTGGATCATTTACCTTATTGACTCTGGATTTTTAGTCCGTCTTAAGGATGGAAGTTGTCCATTTTAAGTACGAACTAGAAAGTCATTTTTAATATGGTTCTTGGTTCTCTTGATTGTTGAGTTTTGACCCTTCTTCATACCTTCTTGTGCTTGGTGTGATGACATGATATATGTATTGGGCGAGCCTTGTTGTTGAATCTCTTGGAAAATGGTTCTACGAGCGTTCTTGACATTTGGATCTTTAAATATCGAACTTGATACTATTTATATATTGTTTACTTGATTTATTTATTATGTTCAATTATGCTTCCCTTTACTTGAGAATGATAACTTGGCGAATTTGAGGGCTCCGAACCTATAGTTTTTACACCACTAAGCTATATGCTTAGCGATAGTTGTTTCTATCGTAGGGAATGTTCGAGAGGATGCTTGAAGTTGGCCATTGAAGATGGAGATTTTGAAAGCTTTAAGGAAGATCACATTTGCATATAGGCATATATATTTTTTATAAACCTTAGAACTTGTACATGATCTATGTTTTGTATATTTACAGGAGAATTTGAGGGCTGATTGGGTCATGTCACCATGGGTTGTAATATAAGTATCACTATATGTTTTTGTTCTTTTTGGGGTGTGTAAACCTAAGTCTTGTAATATCCTAAATCTACTATTCCTTTATGAATGTTTGTGTGAAGCATGAGCAGGCTGATTTCGGTACTCGGAAGCTTGTAATATTCTTGTTATTTCATCCTTGAGTGTGAGGAGAATATATATACATGAAAAGCTCGTCGGTTATTTGCTTAAATTACCTTTCGGAGGTCATTATTAATCTAATCCCTCTATTAGATTAAAATTAATATGGCCATAGTTAACCTCTTTTAAATGTCACAAGTATTTAATTAGATTTCTTGTTTAAGGGGTAGTATTCTTTCGAAATGGTCGCTACATGAATGCTCCAGACTTCACTAGTTCAAGTGTCACTGAGGATCCGAAAACTTTTGTGGAAGAGTTGCAGAAAGTGTTTGAGGTGATGCATTTTGCAGATGTTGGGCGTGTGGAGTTAGTTGCTTACCAAATGAAGGATGTTGCTAGAGTATGGTACTATCAATGTAAAAAGAGTACTGTTGAAGGTGACCCAATTGTGAGCTGGGCTGTGTTTGAAGAGGCCTTCTTGGGCCGCTTCTTTCCCCGTGAGCTGATGGAGGCGAAGCTAAGAAAATTCCTTTACTTGAAGCAAGAATCCATGAGTGTGCATGGGTATAGCCTCAAGTTCACTCAACTGTCCCGCTATGCTCCAGAGATGGTTGCTGACATGAGGAGCAGGATGAGTCTATTTGTATCTGGGTTGTCTCGCTTTAAATTAAGGAGGGCAAGACAACTATGCTGATAGGAGACATGACATAGCAAGGCCTATGATCCATGTGTAACAGGTTGAGGAGGATAAGCTGAGAGATAGAGAAGAGTTTCAGAACAATAAGTCCAATACATCAAGTAATGACTCTGGGCAGAAAAAAGGTAATGCGAACCAATCATCTTTTCAACAAAAGCCAACTGGACCTGCTCCATTATCTGCTAGTGCACCTGCACCAAAAAACAGAGGTTTGTTCAAGAACCAAAATTCTCAGAACTTCAGAGCTAGACCTACACAATCTCAAGGTAGTGTGGCACAAGGAGGTAATTACAGTCCATCTTGTGCTAAGTGTGGTAGGAACCATGAAGAAGCGTGTCGTGATGGCTCCACTGGTTACTTCAAGTGTGGTCAGAATGGTCACCTCATGAGAGAGTTCCCTAAGAACAGGCAGGGTAATGGTAATGGGGGCAATAAAACCCAATCTTATTCAGTGGCTCCGGCAGACAGATGTAACACCCCAAATATTTCTAAGCTAAGGCCCGAACTATTCTTTATTTGCATATAAGGTCTTATCGGGTTATTCTTAAAATTCTCATATATGTAAAGGTAAATTCCTTAGTGTGGGGATGATTTTGTATATCAATTAAGGTCACTAAAAATCTTAGCACAAAGTTGAGTTGAAAGTTTACTTACCGATTAAGTTTTGATGTAAGATTTTACTTTGGTCTACTTTAAATGATCATATCTCTTAGAATATAAAGAAATACGTGGCCAATAACCTATCAAATTAAAGGTATTTGAATCTTCTTTCCAATGCCACCAATTTCTCAACAATCCAACTTTTGAGTAAAAAGTTATCACCATTTTGTAACATTATGATGAATTAGCCGACTGGAAAACATTAAAAAGGGTCGTTTTTGTTTTTTTACCTCTAAGAAAAATAAATTTCTTGATTAATTAAAGACCCAAAACGATCAGATTTTCATATCTTAATTAATCATTCTCTTCTCTCTCAAACCCTAAGTAAAAATCAAAGTAGAAGACTCCATTCAAGATTGTTTCCATCATTTTTAAGATCCTTCTTCAAGGTAAGTCTTTCTCCAAGAATTCTATTCTTTTCAACTCAAATTTCTACATACAATTATGAATCACTAATTAAAATCATAATTCTTGGACATAGATATTTGAAGAAACTAATTCATGAAATCTCAAGAAAGGTTTTCTTGATTTTTCTCCTTCAAGCTAGGGTTTCAAGTCTTCTCATCAAGTTCTTCTTCAAGATTCTTCAAGAACCTTGCTCTTCTAGGTATGCAAGGCTATCATAGTGTTGGACTAGTTCGTCCTGACGCCCTACATCTACTTTCAAATTAGTAAAAGAGTAATCTAGGATTCTATGCCTAGATTTGAGTATTGTTGAGATAAGTCGATTGGAGTTCTTGAGCTCTTGTTTCATTTTGAAATTCTATACCTAATTATTGAATTTCTAAATGTTATGCATTAAAATTCTTGAGTTGATTCGTTCATGTTTAAATTTCAGCATGAACCCTATGAATTAAGTATTTTTGAGAGGAGAACTATCATTGAGTTATGAGTTTCAAGTTCTCGAGTCCTTAAGTTATGAGTACTGAGTTTCCTTATTGCTATTAAGATCCCTGATTTGAGTCGTTCATGTCTATAATTCGACATGAACCCTATGATTTAAGTTATAAATTTTGGAAAGCTTTTTAAAGCGAATACTTGAGTTCTTAAACTGAGTTTTGAGAAAAGAGTTTCTAACACATGATTAATATGAAAATCGAGTATGTTATCAATGTATGAGCAGTATGGTATCTAGATATACCATCAATGTTTATGAAGTATGACTTCCCGAGTCAAGAATGATCATATTAAAACATTATTTTGATATGATTTTTTAGAAAGAGTTTTCAAGTATGAATTGACTAAGAGTATTACGGGACTATGTATTCCCAGAGGTATCAATTTTTACATTGATAAAATAAAAATTAGATTTCTAAATGAGTTATGAGTTCAAAAGATATTTCAAGAGCAGTTACATCTTTTAAGAGGGTAGTTTGAGCAGTTATCTCAAACCAAAGGAAGAGTTAGGTTTTTAAAATGCGAGAAGGAGTATGTATTATTGGGAGAAGTATTGAACACCGATATGGAAACGAGTTCAGACAACTCAAAGTCCTCATACACCATATATTCCAAAATGGGTAAAGGGCCATACTTTTTAGATGATTTCTTATTGGTTTTTAAGCATAGCTTAGTGGATCCACTTAGTTGAGGTGTTCTATACCCCGACAAGGTATACGATAGTTTTGGCAGCGTAGGGAGACGTTGTATCATAACAGAGCTCATAGTGATGGTTGTAGGTTAGAGAATCTCCCAAATAGAGTTAAAGTTTATTTTTACTATATCACCTATTATGCTGAGTTTCAGAGATGAGTAAGTATTTGTCAAGTTTTAAATGATTTTACCTTTTTATTTCTTACATTCAGTTGAGTATATATATATATGTATGTATATATATATATGTATATATATATATATATATGTATATATATATATATATTGCAAGCCTTTCATTCAATTATTTGTTATTCAGCTATATTACATACTCGTACATTCAATGTATTGATGTCATTCGACCTGCGTCTTTTAATGATGCAGATACATGTTATTAGGATCCTCAACAAGAGTCTGTTGAGATCTCTTTATCCCCTCATTTACTTATGAGTTAGACTTCTTTGCTTTCAGAGTACTCCAGTTTTATGAGGTGTTAGTAGCATATCTTTTGAGGAGTCATGGGTCTTGTCCTGACACTTATCTTTGTATAGTATAGGTTTCATAGATAGATAGATTTGGAGATTCTTTCAGTTTTAGATATTTTATTTGAAACTTAAGTTTCATACTCAGTATATTCAGTTCAGTTTTGAGATTCAGTAAATTATTTTTAAACATTTCTTTTAATTTAATGCTTTTGTATGCTTGAGTTAGTCTCTCGCTTGTAGTCATCCAGAATGAGGGTTCGCTTGGGGACACGCAATGGTTCTCGAGTGCCAGCCATATACAAGTTGTAGGCTTGGGTTGTGACAATAGAACTTCACCTAAAGAAGTTACTTCAGGGACAGCGGAGGAGCAAAATGTCTGTATGATATCACTAATCATAAAGAGTAAGAGAATTCACGTGATGTTGTCACTGGTATAATCAAAATCTTTACTTTTGCTGTCTATACTTTACTTGACCCTGGTACGAGTCTATCTTTTGTGACTCCCTCTGTTGCTATGAGGTTTGATATTATTACTGAACAACTTCTTAAACCCTTCAGTGTTTCCACACCTGTTTGTGAGTTTATTCTAGCTGAGAGAGTTTATCGTGATTGTACAATTTATGTCAATCACAAGGACACCATGTCTGACTTAGTTGAGTTAGATATGTTGGACTTTGATGTTGTTTGAGGTATGGATTGACTTCATGTGTGTTATTGTAACACCCCATAAATTTTTTGAACGAAGACTCAAGCCCTTCTTTGTTGTGAGTAGGATTTTACCAAAGAATTAAATATTTCTTAAGTGTTAAGGTCAGGTCAATAGATACAGCACCTTGAGTTCAAAAAGAATTAAAGAGAATTCATTCAAGTCATTCCTTAGTTCTTTTAAGTATTGCGTCAAATTCAAAAGACCATAACTTTCAGTACATGATGAGTTAGAAGACCCATAATATATCAACTGAAAGATCCTTGAGTCATCTTTCCAAATCCACCAAGTTTACTAATTTCGAGCTGGTATGAGGGACTAATGCCATTTTGAAGTTAGGCTGTCCATTTTCGAAAAGTTACCCGAAAATAGGAGGGGTATTTTAGTCTTTTCCTTACCCCACTAATTCTAAACAGTAATTGCACCCAATTAAGGGTCTAAACTGATTAGAATCAGTTTCATTCATCCCCAAGAGATTTTAGTGTTTTAGAGAGAAGATTCAAAAGGAGAAAAAGTTCAAAGTTTCAAGCGTTTGTTCAAGAAATTCAAGATTTTTCCAAGAACCTAGTTCTTTGAGATATGTAAGCTTTCATAGTGTTGGGTTTGTTCACTCACACGCCAATCATGAGTTTCTTTTGCGAAACTATCCATAAATATTAAGCAATTTAAGTTCTTGATGAGTTCTTGATAAGTGTTCTTGAAGTTTCATTGTAAATCTTGTTTTGTTGAAATTTTGAGGAATTTTTTAGATGAAAGTTAGTTATTTTAGGGTTATTTTGAGTAGATTACTATATACGTAGGTTGGGTATTCAAATCTTAGTGAGTAGGGAAGAAACCATTCAAATCTAGGCGAACTACGGTGAGAAAACAAGCAAAGAAATTTGTCGGGGTTTTCAGGGAATGGGATGGCGCACCGCCCTACCATTGCGCCAGAAGAGATTGTCTATAGGTAGAGGTCTGGCACCGTGCGCCACTAAGTGCACCAGAGTTGCCTGCCCCCACCTCTTCTCCTTCGTTTTTCCCATCTGAGTTCTTTAAAAAGGTCCCTTCAATCCCTATTGATTCTAAACAATCTAAACTACTTCTAAAAACCTCAAAATCATTCATAACATGAATCATAACCTTGATATCATAAGTCAAATTCAATTTAGATTTAAGAGTCAATCCTTGAGAGTTCTTTTGAATATATTGAGAGAGTCTCTATGAGTCTTCTTTAGGATTCTTCTACAACTTCTAATAACATGTACCAAGACTCGAGTAAGTGAGTATGAGAATGAGAAGAATGTATTCACGAGTCTGCATTATCGTCTAGAGCCTTCATATCATGAATTATTAGTCTTGAATTCATAATTCAAATTTAACAAAGAGTTAAGAGAACAATTCAAGAAAGTATTTGAGTTAAATCGTTTATTCCTTTGAGATCAACTATTAATTTGAGCTAAGTGTCAAGGAAATAAGTATGAGAATGAGAAGAGTCGTATACATGAGTTCCATATTGTTATGTAGACCCTTGAGTCGAGTCATTCATGCCCATAAATTCGGCATGAACTCCATAAGTTGGGTATCTTTTAGAGGAGTAGTATCTTCAAGTTCTAAGTCTTGAGTATTGAGTTCCTAACCCCTTGATACTATATTCCTAATCATGTGACTATTACGTGTTACCCATGAAGGTCCTTGATTTGATTTGTTCAGGCCCATTATTCCGCATGAACCCTATGAGCTGAGCATTCTAGAAATGAGTAGTATCATCAAGTCCTTGAGTTGAGTTGTTCATGCCCATAATTTTGCATAAACCCTATGAGTAGAGCATTCTTGAAATGAGTAGTATCACTGAAGTTCTTGAGTTCTGGAGTAATGGACTTTCGGGTATTGAGTTCTATGTGTGGTAATTGAAAACCTTGAATTGAGTGTTTCAAGCCCATAATTCGGCATGAACCCTATTTTGAGAAGTTGTTTATAATCACTTTAAACTTATTTTAAGACTTGAGCACTTGAGTTTGAGAAAGAGTAGAGTTAAGTTCATTTTGTTTTTCACAATGAATATATGGGAACTAAGTATTACAAATAGTAAATGTTTTCACATTTAAAAGAGGAGGAAACTGAGATTTCTGAAAGAGTTTTGAGAAGTTTGAGTACCATCTCTTTTAAGAGAAATATTTTTGAGTAATAATCTCAAAACACAGAAAGATTTATGTTTTTAAACATATGACCTAGTTATATTTTGGGAGTAGTATTGATCACTGATATAAGTGAGAGTTCTTACAACTCACAGCCCCTATAAACCATGTAGACAACTTGGGTAATAAGGGTCATACTTTGTAGATGATTCCCTATTGATTTTTAGCATAGACTAGTGGATCCACTAAGTAGTTAGTTCTATACCCTGACAAAGTATAGGATAGTTCTAGCAGCGTGAGCTAGACGTCGTATCATCATATAGCTCATAGTGATGGTTGTCGGTTAGAGAATCTCCGACAAAGTTATATTGTGTTTTATATAAAAACTGAATTATTATTGTTTTTTCAATGCATTGAGTTGCTATCTACAGTTTTAAAAACTTTCCATATATTGCATCTTTTATTGTTGCTTTATCCAGAGTTGAGTATCTAGAGTTGTGTATCCTGTTATTGAGTTAAGCCCTATTTTCTCTGAGTTGAGTTGAACTACGTTTCACTTAGTTGATTATCCTCTTATTGAGTTGAGCCCTATTTTTTCTGAGTTGAGTTGAACTGTGTTTCTTTAAGTTGAGTTCAGTTGAGAAGCGGTAAGTATGTTTTCTGTTTATAAAGTTGTAGCTTATGTTTATGCTTTAGAATTCCCCTTACATGCTCGTAAATTGCATATACTAAGCCATTTGTCATGTATCATTTCATGATGCATATATAGGTCAATAGGCATTTCATTGAGGTCATGTTATATTCCAGATAGCTTTTGGTGAGCCATCTTATATTCTAGAGGACTTGACCTTTGTTTTACAGTTAGTGGTTTTGAGATGTCGTGGGTCTTGTCCTGATATCCTTCTATAATATTAGAAGCTTCATAGATAGACAGAGTTGAGGAGTTTCCTTATTTACTTTTATATTGAGTATTGTATAGACTTTTAAAAAGGTTGAGTATTTGATTTCAATGAAATTTAATTCAGTTTTAAGATTTTGTATGCTTGAGTTAGTCTTCCGTTTGTAGCCAACCAGGATTACATTTCGCGTTCGGATCAGCAATGGTTATCGAGTGCCGGCAATGTCCAGGGTGTAGGCTCGAGTGTAGTTACAAACTTATTATCAGAGCACAGAGTTCAAGTGTCCTAAGGTGTCTATGAAGTCGTGTTAAGTAAGATCTTATCTATGGTTGTGAGGGCCCCACTTCTATAAATGAGGGACTACAAACATTTAAGAAAAGTTTCCCTTCTTTTATACTAAAAATCATGCAATAGAACTATGTCATAAGGAACCCATTCAAACTTGTGTGTTTCTCATATCCATTCGACAACCCTTCATACTTCAGGTAGTTGAAAAGCAAAGCCAGATCCTTATCGATAAGTTACTCTTATCAAAAATCTTGAGAAAGTCATGAGACTATAGAGGGGCATGAGAGAAGTCTTTGAGTGAGTTAAGTATTGAGTTTGAGGAAATGCACTCATATTCATAAGTATTGTGTGTTCAGGATAAAAGCGAGTTGCACTCTCTTCTCTAAGCCCTTTTCAGCTGAGATCCTTATGAGGAAGTATGTTTAGAGCTTGGGTAGTATTTTCAGCCCAAAAAGGTAGCATGAGTTACGAAATTATGAGCAGTAGTAGTGACAGTGCCAGAATTAGAGGAAAGTATTCAGAGGTTAAATAATCTAAGAAAAGGAGATAATGATGGGGGCAAATTATGTTATTGCAATCATGCACCCATTAAGTTATAAGTGATTAGTTCCTTTATGAGTGAAATAAGGAATAATAATGTTGTAGAGAGTTCTTGATAGAAGGAAGAGGAATAGTTACTAGTCCGCATTAGGTAGAGTATCTTTTAACCAGAATAGAGTTGATGTCGATGTGCCATCGTGTTAGAGGAGGCTAAATATATGTGTTTAATAGAAGCATAGAGTATTCATGAAGTGATAGATCTAAGCTAGGCTTATTATTTGTTGGACAGGGTCATGTTGTTCCAAAGGTTAAAGAACCGATTGAGTAATGAGGTATAATAAGTGAGCAAATAGTATTTAAGTTGTGAAAAGGGGATGTAGACTAGTTTAGAGATGATGTAATAGGTCCATAGCTTTCAAGTCTCATCTTTATACCTAAGTGGGAGATGATAAGATGAGAAATCAAGTCAAGTGTTGAGAATAAGGTAGTAATTAGTTCAAGAGAGTATGTGAGATATCTTTTCAGAGGTTCTTGTATTAGTGGAGTGATGTTAGAAGAAGAAGGTTTATGTTCTCATTGTGATAATGATGGTGTGATAATTCCATCCAAAGTTATAAATAAGGAGGAAGAGGGGGAATAGGTTTTACTATGAGAAATAGTTAAATGAGAGCCTATAGTTGGTTCTGAGTAGAAATGCATATAAGTTCAATTGGTAAAGATGATGATAGTAGGAGAATATGGAGTGGTTAAAGGTTCTAAGCTTGAATGTGGTGTTGTTAAACATGAGGTAGTTCTTGATATGAGCCCAATGTTAATTAAATGAGGTGGTAAAGAGTAATGTTCTTGGGACGAGACTCCCTATATAGAGGTATAAAACCCAAACCTTAGGATTTGGGTTAAGCTTGAATATTATAAGAGTGTGTTGCTAGACTCAGGCCTTAGTAAGAGAAGTCATGTACCCTTGATGGAACTATGAGTTGCAGGCAATGAGGTATGGTATAAGGAAAAAAGAGCGTAGTTGAGAAGTGTTTCTAATCTTAATATTTAGCAATCATATTACCCCACGCATGGTATTCCTATTCTTACTTCATGCCCATATTTCCTTCTTTTCAGATAAGGTAACTTTAGATAGAGTGTGACTATGTTCACAATAACATCGTTCTTGATTTAGGTGCTATAGAAAGGTCTGAACTCTTGGTACGAATCAGTCTAGCCTCTGTTAGTAGGAAAGTTCATGAGTTAGAAGAGATAGTGAGAGTAAACCCATTCCATAACTAGTCCAGCCGTCATTTAGGGACGGAGGATCCCAAGGGGGAGATAATGAAACACCCCAGAGAATTTTTTAACTAAGACTCAAACCCTTATTCGTTGTGAGTAGTATTTTACCAAGGAATTAAATGTTTCTTACGTGTTACGGTCAGGTCACTAGATATAGCACCTTGAGTTCCAATAAGAATTAAAGAGAATTCAATCAAGTCATTCCTTAGTTCTTTTAAGTTTTGGGTCAACTTCAAACGACCATAACATTCAGTATAAAATGTGTAAGGAGACCCATCAGATACCAAATGAAAGATCTCTGAGTCCTCTTTCCAACGCCACCAAGTTTGCTAATTTTTGGGCTCATATGAGGGAGATATGCCCTATTGAAGTAAGGTTGTCCATTTAAGGAAAGTTGCCTGAAAATAGAAGGGGTATTTTAGTCTTTTCCTTACCCCCACTTATTCTAAATGCGAATTGCACCCAATAAAGGGTCTAAACTGATTAGAATCAGTTTCATTTATCCACAAGAGCATATAGGGTTTTAGAGAGAAACTTCAAGAGGAGAAAAATTTCAAATTTCAAGCGTTCGTCCAAGAAATTCAAGATTTCTCCAAAAACCTAGTTCTTTGAGGTATGTAAGCTTCCATTGTGGTGGGTTCGTTCACCCACACACCAATCATGAGTGTATTTTGTGAATCTATCCATAAATATTGAGCAATTTAAGTTCTTGATGAGTTCTTCATAAGTGTTCTTGAAGTTTCATTCTAAATCTTGTTTTGTTGAAGTTTTAAGGAATTCTTGAGATGAAAGTTAGTGATTTGAGGGTTGTTTTGAGTACATTAGTGTATACATAGGTTGGGTATTTGAATCAAAGTGAGTGGGGAAGGAACCATTCTAATTTAAGTGAACTAGGGTGAGAAAATGAGCAAAGAAATTAGTCGGGGTTTTCTGGGAATGGGCAGGCGCGCCACCCCACCATTGCGCCAACAGAGAGTGTCAGTAGGTAGAGGGATGGCGCCCTATGCCACTCAGTGTCACGACCCAAGGCTATCCCCTAGATGCGACATGACATACAAGACTCTGAAAAGTCTCATACAAGCCTCATAACATGTCATCACATGAGAATAATAGAAAGAATGCGGAATGTAAAACTTTTCTTTAAATCCATACAATCGAAAATCATTCAAAACATCGGAAGTCTACTAGTCTCACATGGCCATCTAAAAACAATCTTCGAATGAAATGTAGGATCACGACCCTTTACAATAGAAAGTCTAAAATAGTCTATTACAATGAAAGACATGAAACATCAAAAGTACTTGTCATCGGATCCATGAGTACATACCACTAGTCTTGGAAGAACTCAATCCAAGCCTTTTAACTAGAGAGAATCAACTCACTTGCCGGAACCTATACTTTTTAGAAAATAGAAGAATATGGGTTATCACATTTAATGTACTAAGTATAATAGCCATGCAAAAACCATGCTTAAAAAGGACATTTTTTTTGAAAATCATGTTTTATGCCAATTTGAGAAAACTTCATGAACATAAGTATAAGAGGCATAAGATACAACATAATCAACATATAAGTCATTTCATCATCTTGGAACCTTCACCTAAAGTAACCCTAAGCCATACTTATGCAATGTATGAATGGCGTCCCATACCACCATCCACACTAAGTACCACTTTGAGGCCACCAAAAGTAAACTTATCATTCTTCTTTTCCATCTTTAAACAATACTAATACATAAGGAACATAAACATTACATAAGTCATGACAAGGAAGTAACTCATAATACAATCCAAGTAAAGCATGCATCATATCATTAAGCATTTAAGTCAAATTTCTTCATTAAATTCATTAAGAGAACATTCATTCATGTCATCATAAGACATTAGAGAACTCACTATAGCCCTCTCAAAGCCTACTCGTGCAATGCATGAATGGCATCCCATACTACCACGCACATTTTATAGAACCTCTCAAGTAACCATAGTACACATCTCATATGATGGAATAAGCATTAACTGACATAGACCATGAGAGCAAACCATGGAATCCGGTGTCATATAACCCCACACCGAAAGAAGGTGGTCTACTTTCCTAAGGTAGGACCGGTAAAATTTAGCTTAGGTGTATCCACTAGCTAGGACCTATGTGGGCACATAATTATGGGATAAGGAAGACGTTCATTGTAACCTGGCCTAACATTGGGAGAGCTTCCATCTTACTAAATCCACCATGTGTGTAGCCTCCATTCCTATAGAGTATTTCATTAATTTCACATTATCACACATGAGTGGGTGTCATTGGCCTACCGACCCAAAGTACATTTATTAACACATGAAAGGGTGCCATAAGCCTACCAATTTAAGGTTCATTACTACGATAGATCATTGAATCCTCATGAAAGGGTTACATAAGCCTACCGATTCAAGGTTCATCATTAACATTCATGGAAGGGTGCCATAAGCCAAATGATCCCAAAGTTCATTAACATCATTTATGGAAGGGTGCCATAAGCCTAACGATCCCAAGGTTCACTATTAACATGAATGGAAGGGTTCCATTAGCCTACCGATCCAAGATACATCATTCACATTACTTTTATTTAAACAAGAAGAGGATGCATAAGCCTACCAATTCAAGATATACATTACATAGGAGAAACCCTTAACATTCTATCCTCATCATTCATGAGTGTTAATTGAACATAACTTTCAATGATAACAGAATTGCATTCTAAACATTCTCATAATACATTCATTAGAACCATATAACATTTACATAACCTCAAGATCATACATAAACCTTCATGAAATTTCCCTCTAAGGCCATGAATCAATCTCAACCCATACATCTAGGATACTTTATTAGATAAGGGAATTAACATGATTCAATAACTAATTCAATATAAACATAAACAATTCAACATACTTTTATGATCAATCAATTCCCAATCACAAATCACAACTTAGGATTTTGGGGAAAACATGGTTTCATAGGAGAAATTCAACATAATTCATCAATAATTCAACAATCCATTCACAATTCATCATGCATAAGCCTTTGAAAACGTTTTGGAATTGAACCAATGCTTAGATAGAAAATCTTACTTTTTAGGGAACTTTGGAAATTTGAAATCATGTTTTGGAATTGGCTCCTTGAATTAAACATAATCAAGGATGAATAATACCATACCTTTAGTAAGAATCCCCAAGAAATTTGAGGAAGAACTCTTGGAATCCACAAACCCTAGCTTCAATTATTCCCTTTTTCTTCTTTGAGTTATAGAGAGAGAAATTTTGGGGAAGATGAACTCTTTTGGGTGTTTGGGAATATTGAAGTAATTTAGGTGTTTAATGACTTGAAACCATTTATATAGGTGGTATACAAAAATTAAAAATGACCCCATAAAATAACTAAGTAAATAGGAAATTACAAGATGACCCTCGACTTAGGCAGCCGGTCCCAGGGGCCACGCCCTCTTCCATGGCTTGTCAAGGGTACCATAGCTTGTGGTGGTGCCCGTAGTCCCTTGACCAGTAGCCTTCCCAACTTGACATGCCTCCCTAAATACAGGGCATGCCCACAGGACCTCTCACGATCCGTGGTCAAGACCACAAGTCGTGGTGAAGGTCGTGGTCTTGAGGCAGTGTCAAGGCTGCAAAGCCTTGCTTCCATGCGCCTAAGGGGTCTTCATGAACACCCTTCACAACTTGTCAAGGGAACCATGGCTCGTGGTGGTGCCTGTGGTTCCATGACCAGTAGCTCCTTCAACATGACACCTCTCTCATGAGGCCAAGGCAACCCCACGAGCCTTTCCATGGCCCGTGGTCATGACCACAAGCCATGAAGTGGCTCGTGAAGGGAAGCCTTTGCTTAGAACCTTTCTAGGGCACATTAACTTGTCAACCACAGGTGGAACCATGTCTCATGGTGGCCACCATGGGTGGTGAAAACTTTCGTGGTCATGGTAGGCAGTGGCTAGGCTTGGTTTTAGGCAGCCTTGGCCCCCTAGCCATGGCCTTCACCCAAAACCCTTGGCCCTTGCCCTTAAACCTATATGTTAACCCTCATGTTTAGGCTCTAGTTAACCCTACTAATTTCTGAGGTGTTACACTCAGTGTGCCAAGGTCGCCTGCCCCACCCCTTCTCCGTCGTGTTGCCCTTCTGAGTTCTTTAAAAGGGTCACTTCAATCCCTATTGATTCTAAACACTCTAAACTACTTCTAAACACCTAGTAATCATTCATAATATGAATCATAACCTTCAATTCATAATTCAAATTCAAGGTAGAGTTAAGAGTCAAGTCTTGAGAGTTCTTCCGAATATTTTGAGAAAGACCCTTTGAGTCTTTTTGAGTAGTCTTCTATAAATTCTAATAAATTATATCAAGACCTGAGTAAGTGAGTATGAGAATGAGGATAATGTATTCATGAGTCTACATTTTCATCGAGAACCTTCATATCATGAATCATAAGTCTTGAATTCATAATTCAAATTCAAGATATAGTTAAGAGAACAGTGAAAGAAAGTCTTTGAGTTAAATCGTGATTCCTTTGAGATCAACTATCCATTTGATATAAGTTTTGAGGAAGTAAGTATGACAATGAGAAGAGTCGTATACATGAGTACCATAATTTTATGTAGACCTTTGAGTCGTGTTGTTCATGCTCATAAATTCCGTATGAACTCCATAAGTTAGGTATCTTTGAGAGGAATAGTGTTTTCAAGTTCCAAGTCATGAGTATTGAGTTCCTTACCCGTTGAGATTATATTCCTAATCATGGGACTGTTATGTGTTTTCCATGAAGTTCCTTGAGTTGAGTTGTTCATGGCCATAAGTCCGCATGAACCCTATGAATTGAGCATTCTTGAAATGAGTAGTATCATGAAGTCCTTGAGTTGAGTTGTTCATGCCTATAATTCCACATTAACCCTATGAGTTGGGAATTCTTGAAATGAGTAGTATCACTGAAGTTCTTGAGTTCTGGAGTTGTGGAGTTCCGAATATTGAGTTGTATGTATGGTTATTGAAAACCTTGAATTGAGTCGTTCAAGCCCATAATTCAGCATGAAACTCATTTTGAGAAGTCTTTTACAATCACTTTAAACTTGTTTAATGACTTGAACACTTGAGTTTGAGAAAGAGTAGAGTTGAGTTCATTTTGTTTAAAATGAATAAATAGGAACTAAGTATTCCCAAGAGTAAATGTTTTCTCATTGAAAAGAGAAGGAAACTGAGATTCCAAAAGAGTTTTGAGTAGTTTGATTACAATCTATTTTAAGAGAAAGATTTTTAAGTAATAATCTTAAAATACATAAAGGGTTATGTTTTTACACATATGAACTAGTTATATTTTGGGAGTAGTACCGAGCACATATATGGGGGAGAGTTCTGAAAACTCACAGCCCCCATAAACCATGTAGCCAACGTGGGTAGAAAGGGTCATACTTTTTAGATGATTCCTTATTGTTTTTTAGTATAGACTAGTGGATCCACTTAGTAGTAGGTTCTATACCCCGGCAAAGTATAGGACAGTTGTCGCAACGTGGACTAGACGCAGTAACATCACATAGCTCATAGTGATGGTTGTCGGTTAGAGAATCTCCATAGAGTTATATTGTACTTTTATATACAAACTGAGTTATTATTCTATTTTTCAATACATTGAGTTTCTATCTACTGTTTTAAAAGCTTTCTATATATTTCATGTTTTATTGTTGATTTATCCAGAGTTGAGTATCTAGAGTTGTGTATCATGTTATTCAGTTGAGCCCTATTTTTTCTAGGTTGAGTTGAACTACGTTTCAGTAAGTTGAATATCATGTTATTGAGTTGAACCCTATTTTTTTTGAGTTGAGTTGAACTATGTTTCTTTTAGTTGAGTTGAGTTGAGTGAGTTGAGAAGAGGTAAGTAAGTTTCTTTTTTATCAAGTTCAAACTTATGTTTATGCTTTAGAATTCCCCTCACATGCTTGTTCATTACATGTACTAAGCCATTTGTCCTGCATCGTTTCCTGATGCAAATACAACTATTTAGGATCATCAACAGGTGTTTCATTGAGGTCACGTGATATTCTAGTCAGCTTTTGGTGAGCCATCTTATATTCCAGAGGACTTCACTTTTATTTTGAGTATTGTGCAGACTTTTAAAAAGGTTGATTATTTGAGTTCAATGAAATTTACTTCAGTTTTAAGCTTTAGTATACTTGAGTTAGTCTTCTGCTTGTAGCCAACCAGGATGATGGTTAGCTTTGAGACCAGTAATGGTTCTCGAGTGTTGGCCACGTCCAAGGTGTAGGCTCGGGTCGTGACAGCTATGCCTTAATTGAATGTTGAACTCGAGTAGTTAAGTTCAAGTTTCCTAATGATTAAATCATTGAGTGGAAGAGTAGTGCAGCAATGCCTAATGATCATTTTATTTTGTACCTTAAGACCAGAAAGTTTGTTTCCAAGAGGTGCATCTATCACTTAGTCTGAGTTAATGACTTTAGTTTTAAGACACAACCTATTCACTCGATCCCAGTTGTGAGTGAGGTTTTAGAGGTCTTTTAGGATGATCTTCCCGGAGTCCCTCCTGAGAGAGAAATAGACTTCGGTATAGATATTTTTCCTGATAGTTGACCTATCTCTATTATGCCATATAGAATGGATCCAAGTGAGTTGAAAGAGTTAAAAGAGCTTGAAATACATTCTTGATAACGGTTTCATTCGACCAAGTGTATCACCTTGGGGAACTTCAGTCCTATTTGTGAGGAAGAGGATGGTTCACTTAGGATGTGTATTGATTACCTCCAATTGAAAAAGCTTACCATAAAGAATAAGTATCCCCTTCTGAGAATTGATTATCTGTTTGATCAACTTTAGGGTGCCACTTTCTTTTCTAAGATAGACCTCAAATATGGCTATCATCAGTTGAGATTAAGAGAGTGTGATATTCAAAAGACAATTTTCAGGACCCACTATGGTTATTATGAGTTTCTAGTCATGTCTTTTGGTTTGACTAATACTCCTGCAACATTCATGGATCTTATGAACAGACTGTTTAAGTCTTATCTTGATATGTTTGTTATCGTATTCATTGATGACATTCTGATTTATTTTGAGGAATGAGGAGGATCATGCTAGTCATCTCAGAGTAGTTCTTCAAACTCTCAGAGATAGAAAGTTGTATGCCAAATTTTTCAAGTGTGGGTTTTGGCTTGAGTCAGTGGCGTTCTTAGGACATATTGTTTCCGGTGATGGGATTTGAGTTGACATTCAAAATATTGTGGCAGTGCAGAACTGGCCTAGATCCACATCTCCAACTGATATTAGGAGTTTTTTTGGGATTAGTTGGTTATTATAGAAGGTTTATCGAGGGGTTCTCATTTATTTCATCCCCTTTAACAAAGTTGACTAAGAAGACATGAAAGTTTCAATGGTCTAAAGCTTGTGAGAAAAGCTTTTAGGAATTAAAAACATGGTTGACTACTGCCCCAGTGTTGACCTTACCGGAGGGTACACAAGGCTTTGTTATGCGTGCAAATTTTGATTGGATTGTGTATTAATGCAGAATGAAAAAGTTATAGCTTATGTCTCCAAGCAACTTAAGATTCACGAGAAGAATTACCCAACCCATGATCTAGAGTTGGTTGTTTTAGTATTCTCTTTGAAAATATGGCATCACTATCTTTATGGTGTCCATGTAGATGTGTTCACCTATCACAAGAGTATTTAGAATGTATTTAGTCAGAAAGAGCTTAATATCTGACAGAGGAGGTGGTTGGAGTTACTCAAGGATTATGACATGAGTATTCTCTATCACCCAGGTAAGGCTAATGTCGTTGCTGATGGTATGAGAAGGTTGTCTAAGGGAAGTGCTTCCCATGTTAAGGAAGGAAATAACGAGTTAGCAAGACATGTGCACAGACTTGCATGATTGGGAGTCTAGTTAATGCACTCAAATGAAGGTGGAGTGGTAGTGATGAATGGGGATGAATCATTACTAGTGTCCGAAGTGAAAGAGAAACAAGACCAAGACCCTATTTTGCTTGAATTGAAGCTAAATGTTCATAAGAAAAAAGTTATGGCTTTTGAACAAAGGGGAGATGGTGTATTGATGTATCAATGTAGATTTTGTGTACGTAGTGTTGATGAACTCCAAGATAGGATCATGGAGGAAGCTCATAGCTCCAGATACTCTATCCATCTTTGTTTGAAAAAGATGTATCATGAATTTAGAGAGGTCTATTTGTGGAGTAGTTTGAAGAAGTGTATTGCAGAATTCGTCACTAAGTGCCTAAATTGCCAACAAGTCAAGGTAGAGCACCAGAAGCGCGATGGTATGGCTTAGAACATAAAATTTCCAGAATGGAAGTGGGAGATGATCAATATGGATTTCATTACTGGGTTGCCTCAGTCTCACAGGCAGCATGCGATTCGATTTGGGTGATTGTAGATCAAATGACTAAATCAGCCCATTTCTCAGTGGTAAAGACTACTTTTCAGCAGAAGATTATGCCTCATTATATATTGAAGAGATAGTCTTTCTAGAAAGGTGCTTAATTCATAGCACAATTCTGAAGTCTTTTTAGAAAGCTTTGGGTTCGAAGGTAAATTTGAGTACTGCTTTCCATCCTCACACTTATGGTCAAGCAGAGCGCACAATTCAGACTTTAGAGGATATATTGAGGGCGTGTGTGATCAATTTCAAGTTTAATTAGGATTACCACTTACCTCTCATCGAGTTTGCTTAAAATAATAATTATCGCTATACCATCCAGATGACTCCTTATGAGGCTCTTTATAGGAGAAGATGTAGATCTCTTATTGGATGGTTTGAGGTTAGTAAATTTGGATTGATAGGACCAAACATAGTTCATCAAGATATGGATAAAGTGAAGATCATTCAGGAAAGGTTGAGAAAAATGGAAAGTCATCAGAAATCCTATACCGATGTTAGAATAAGAGACTTAGAGTGTGAGGTTGAAGATTGTGTTTATTTGAAGGTTTCACCCATGAAGGGTGTTATGAGGTTTGTCAAGAAGGGGAGTCTTAGTCCCCGGTATATTGTTCCTTACAAGATATCCAAGAGGGTCGGCAATGTAGCCTATGAGTTGGAGCTACCGCAAGTGTTAGCAACAGTCCATCCGATATTACACATTTCAATGTTGAAGAACTGTATGGGTGATCCTTCACTTATTATACCTAATGAAAATATTAGTTTTAAGGACAACCTATCATATGAGGAGATAGTCATTGAGATACTTGATCGTCAGGCTCGCAAGTTGAGAATCCAAGAGGTTGCATCAGTCAAGGTCTTATGGAGGAACCAGTTAGTTAAGGAAGCTAATTGGGAGGCTGAGGAGGATATGAAGAAGAGATACCCACATCTCTTTGCTTTCGGGGAAGCTTCAAACCAAGGTACTAATTATTTTCTTGTTACTCTTTAAATTGTGATGTTGAATTATGTTGTGTTAAATTGCATGTTGCGTGTTTGAGCTGGGTGTTAGATGTTGCCACCCTGATTTCTACTTAGAGTAACCTCATTCGAGGATGAATTTTCTCAAGGGGGAGATATTGTAACAACTCAGGGCCTTAGAATGGGTTAAATTTAAAAATAACTAATTAGGAAAGATCTAATTTGAGATTTGTTCAAGTTAAGCTAAGTTGTGAGTTTTGGTCAACTTCCCATAACTTTCAGTACATGATGCGTTAGGTGGACCGTAAGATATCAATGAAAGGTCTTTGAATCCTCTTTCCAACGCCATCGACTTTGCTAAATTTTGAGTCAGATTAGGGTGATATGCCCGTTTGAAGTCAACCTATCCAGTTAAGAAAATTTACCAAATTAACAAGGGATATTTTGGTTTTTTCCTTACCCCATTAGCTTTAAACGTTTTTAGTAATATTTTAGGGCTCTAAACTAATTTGGTCAGTTTTCACAAACCTAAATACACTTAGGGTTATAGAAAGAAGTTCAAAAAGAGGAAAAGAGGAGAAAAGGAAGAACAATCAAGATTCTTGCAAAGCTTTGAGGATTTCCGCAAGAATTTGATTCGTTCGAGGTATGTAATTTTTTATTGTGTTGCGTTCATTCACCCACACGTCAATCATGTGATTTTATCCGTAATTTCGTTTTTGAGATTGGATGATTTGAGTTCTTGATGAGTTTTCTTGAAGTTTCGTTCTTAAATTGTTTACGATGAATTTGATGAGTTCTTGATATAAACGTTATGAGTTTTAGGGTTGTTTTTTAGTAGATTTTGTGTACTTATGTTGGGTATTCAAATCGAAATGAGTTGGGAAGAAATCATTCGATTCTATGTGAATTAGGGCCAGAAATCAAAAAGAAAAATTCATCGGAACGTTCTGGGGAGGGGCTGGGGTGGCGCGCCCCAGCTGTGATAAGAGGGCTGGGGAGGCACGACTGGAGTGCGCCACAAACCAGCCCCATTCAGTGGAGGGCTAGCGCGCCGCGCCAGGGATATGCCAACAGCTTCAACCCATTTGTCCTTCCGTCCTTCGATCAATACTTGTTCCTTTGAGTCGAACTTTCATTCCTTTCTTATTCCAAGAGATCTAAACTACATTTAACCATCACGAGATCCTTCATATCATGAATCGTAACTCTTGAATTCATAATTCAAATTCAAGAAAAGATTAAGAGTCGAGTTTAAGAGACTCTTTTGAGTTATTTTGAGAAGTCTTTTATAAACTTTTAAAACTTGTTTTAAGACTTCAGTACTTGAGTATCAGGATGGGGAGACTTGAGTTTCATTTTTCAAAATGAATATATGGGGACTAAGTATTCCCAAGATTAAATATGTTTACATTTAAAATGAGGGGAAACATTGATTTCCAAATGAGTTCGTGAGGAGTTTTTGGTACTATCTCTTTTAAGAGAAACCTTTTGAGTAATAATCTCAAAGTTTGAGGATGAGGAAATGTTTTTAAACATATAGGCTGAGTTATATTATTGGGAGTAGTATAGAGCACCGATATGGAGACGAGACTTTGAATTTCAAAGAATTTGTTGTTGATAGTTGATAGGGGGAAACCCCTTCTCGTTTCAAATAACTCAAAGTCCTCATAAACCATGTAGCCAACGTGGGTAGAAAGGATCATACTTTTTAGGTGATTTCTTATTTCATTTTAATCATAGCTTAGTGGATCCACTTATTTGAGGATGTATTATACTCCGACAAGGTATAGAAGAGTTCTGGCAGTGTGGGCGAGATGTTGTATCATCACATAGCTCATAGTGATTGTTATCGGTTAGAGAATCTCCCAAATAAGAATTATTATTGTATTTTTAACTACATTGAGTTGTTATCTACTATTTTAAATGTTTTATATAAACTGCATATTTATTGTTGTTTTTATATTGTATTGAGTTGACTGCCCATGAGTTGAGGTTGAGTTGAATAGAGTTGAGGTGAGTATGTTTCCTTCTTTCCTAGTTCAACCTTTTATGTTATGTTCAATTTTTACCTTACATGCTCGTCCATTCAATACAGATACATAAGATCAGGGTCATCAACATGTGCTTCATTGATACCACAACAGTTCGAGTTAGCTTCGGTGAGCCTCCTTGCTTCTGGAGGATTCCATTTACATTTCAATTTTGTTAGGATGTCGTGGGTCTTGTCCCCACTTCTATCTTAGTCAGTTAGAGGCTTATTAGATAATCAATAGTATTTTAGGAGTCTTTTCATTTCTATTGTTAATGTTTAAGACTTGAGTTGCCTCTTTTGGCCGGTGAATGTTTTATTTAAAATATTCTGAGTATCTATTTTGAAACATTGAGTAAAGTTTTAGTTTTGAGTTCATATGTTGTTGAGTAAATCTTCCTCTTAGATTTGGGCCAGGCCAAGGGTTCGCTTTGGGCGAACAACAGTTCTCGAGTGCCGACCACGCCCAGGGTGGAGGCTCGGGGTGTGACAATATAACCAAACGACAGGGTAGTGGGATTCAAAAGTTTCCGGAGAACGACATTAAGATTAATACTTATCAGCAAGAGTAGAATGAAGAGTTTTAATTACTTACATTATATGCATACTACATTAGAAGAGAGGACATGATGATCAAAGACGTGGCCAAGAAACATGTAGTGTATTTCCTCCCTTTATATCATAAATAAAGTTTCAAGTAGTGTCTAAAGAATGAAAATAGTAGTTAGTACATTGTTATCATTCCGGAAAAAGTACTTTATTCAATAAACTTCCACGAAACTTTTCTCAATCACCGAATGAGGATTTTCAATTTAATCATAAACTTTTTTTTTATCTATGGACTGTTTTGCTAATGGAGTTTCCAGTTTTCCCTTTGTTTTTTTCTAAAGCATCAATGTTTTAAGTTTAACAAGAGATTACTCCTTTTTAAAGAGTGGGAGAAATATTATATATGTAATTCTGTAATTGAAGACTGAAAACTTATCCCTCCTCATTCATATTATCATGGATTTGATCCAACTCTTGTTCTTTCATTTCATCCTCAAGGTATTATTGAATCATATTATCACATTGTCATTATAGTCTCTTTTCTTGGTCATTCAATTTTCTTCTTTGACACAAAGTCATCCTAATCAAATTCTTGGAGGTGCTCTTATTTAGAGTATCTTGAATTAGAATATACAATTGTTATTGGTGGGGGATTTTATATGAAAGGGGATGGCTTACTAGAATACAACATCAAATGATGTGCCAACATTTAATGTGAAAAATGATAGTACAAGAGTTTTACATGTGCCTATCCTCTTGAAATATGGTGCTTTAACTTAGATAGAAGATGAGGTATGATATATAACTACATATAATGACTATGGGGATATTTTTATATTAGATATCTCTGGAGGAATGGACATGTATCTGAATTAGTATATCCGTAGATCTTAGACACAATGTCTTTTAAAGAATTTGACAAGTATATTTTTAATTTGAAGTGGTATTGTTTCGTGCAGTGTACTACTTTGTACTAATAGTGTCGACGACATTGTGGTGATCTAGAAAGGTTATATCTTCATAAATTGGAGAGGGGGGGGGGGGGGGAGAAGGTTGAGACTCTCATGAGTCTAGAATAACTAAATCCTAAGAGAAGATTCATAATGATACAAAAA
>JAJOOO010007376.1:0-22997 GCA_029582685.1 Solanum piurae
AAACACACGTTCTAAAAAATTATTGTTTTATTATCCCTATTTTATTTCTTTTTTTATTTTGTCAACACTTTTAAAAATAGAGTTCTTCTTTTTTTTGTCTCCTTTTTCTCTTTTCATAATTCTTTTCATACGTAATTCTCTCCCTAATTTCAATTCTTCTCCTTAATTCAATCTGTTTATGTAAATCAGATATAACAATATGTTTTTTCATGGATACTTCTAAAAATCATCTTTATATATAATCTTGTTTTTGTCAAATTAATTGTTGAATTTCATGATTTGTAGAATTGAAGTTTTTTCAATTTTGTTTTTGGGAAAATTTAGATTATTCAACCTTCTTTTGTTTTCTTTCTAAAATCCTTTTCATATGTATATTTGATTCTCTTCTAAATTTTCTCTTATTCTCCTTAATTTACTCTGTCTATGCAAATAAGATATAACTGTATGTTTATTGATGGATCCTTTCAATAATTTCTTTTAATATATAATTAGGTAGTATTTTTTACCCCATTAATTTTGAAAATTCGTGATTTGTGGAACTAAAGTTTTTTAAAAATAAATTGGCGAAAATTCAGGTAATAGTTTTTTGAAATTTTTGTTCTCAATTTCATGGGTAAGAAAGATCTTCGTAAAAAATCAGAATGTTGATTTTGATGAATACAACCCAATGTATACCAATGAATTCCAATCTCAATTTAAATTAAAGTATACAAGTTTATTATGTGAATACAAATCACTGAGTACACGATGAATATGAACTAATGTATACATAGTGCAGTTACCGTATACATAAACAAAATCACATGTACAATTAATGAATAAAATTTATATATATATATATATATATATTAATCTCATTCTTGTATTCATTATAGTAATACATATAATTGATGGTAATATTATTATGTATACAATATAAAGTTTATGCACACATGCTACAATTACTGTATACATCAATAAAATTTACACGTCTATTTTTATGAATATTTTTTTGTGTATACATTATGTAATTGCAACTTTAATTATTGTATAATTTATGCATATGTATTATTACAGTTTCTAATAAAATGCCACTTAATATTATTTGATTAATTATTATCGATTATGTGATAATTAATACACGTTAGAGCATTAATAATATGTTTTCTTACCTTAAAAGTAGTCACAATCTTTTAATAAGTTATTTGAAGAATTTTAAAAAATTCATTCCTTAAAAGTTGGTGTAACCTTTTTTAATGGGTTAATTAATAAATATATATATTTCACTTCTTAAAAGTAGGCAATCGATTTTCTAATAAACTAATTATTGTTGATTGGTAAAAAATAATAATTCATAAAATTACAATCAAATATATCTTTATGTTTCTGTAAATTGTGTTACTATTTTTTTACAATAGACGATTAAATAAAATTGAGTTTAAGAATTTAAAGAAATTGAAAAGCTAACTTCCTTAATTATAGGAGTTAAAAACAAGGAAGAAAAAATAATCCCACATCTCTTTAATTAATGCGGATTGGTTACATATGATAAAAAGAAAAAAAAACTATAAAAAATTGGTTTTATTTCTTTTAGGCTAATACGTGCTAATTTTATTTTAGGCTATTAATTGCTAATTAATATTGGGCTATATATTACCAATTATATATAATAGTTGTATGTCTGTGTCAATTCCTCCTTAATCCATGTGGTTGCGTTTATGCCTTATTGAAAATGTTCTGTACTCTCTTTTCGAAAACGCCTTTCAATACAAAAAGAGAGCTTCAAATTCTCGTGCCTTTCACATTTAACAGTGAAAAGGATGATAAAATCTATCATTACAACAAAATATAAAGTTTGCATCCTGATGATAGAATGAACTTTATATTTCGTTTTTCTCAGGAATGTACTGTTGTCCATATTGGGAGTAGTTGATTCTCTTTACCTTAACTTGAAAAAAAGAGGAAGGGGATAAATACAACAGAAAAAAATTGAAATCAAAATAGAGAAATTTTGACAATTAATAAGAGGGGAAAAACACAATATAGAGAATCATGAGGTGATGAAGCAGCTTCTGATGAGGGAGAGAGTTGCAGTGCTGCGGTGGCTGTTGAGATTTTAGGTTGGGACACGTTTCATTAGTTATGATTTTTATTGTTTTATGAATTTGTACCTCCTCAAATTAGAATTTAGTAGTTATGATTTCTATTGTTTTATGAATTCTTAAGTTATACCAAAGTTTATACTTATCAATAAGTGATATGCTTGTTGGTAATGATTATGGTATTCATCTATTTTCAAATGTTGATTTTGTTTTGCTTTTCTTGATCATTCATTCTTTTGTATCATCGCTTAAAAGTTGAATGTCATCATCAAGTCTCTAATTAACTCATCCCTCGTATTGTTTCGTTCTTTCGTAAAGAAGAAAAAACACTCAAATAAGAAACATACAAATCATAGTTTTACAAGAATTTGTGAAAACCAATGTAAGAAATTTCATTCATTTTTCTACACAATATAAAAATCAAAAAAGAAATAATTTTTTTTTTATCATTATCCACCATACTTCTTCCACATATCAACATAAAACCTCAAAGGCTTAGGCAAAGAAATCCTCCATTTCTCTAAATCAGGCAATCCACCAACAATAGCAACACTACTATCTTCTTGCTTTCTATTTCCAAGATTCAATACAAATACTTCACCTTCAAAAACCTTATTCAATGCCATTAATGTCTCTTCCATTATCACTTTCCCATCTTTTCTACTATCCTCTGGTTCTACACAACTCCCTCCAACATTCACCATTATCTTTCCTCCTTTCTTCAATTTCCCTTTCAATTTCTCCCATGTTTGTGGGTTCTGAAGCTCAGGTGTCAAACACCCTTTACTAAACAAATCAACTATCAACCCAGAATACCCATCTTTCACACTGGCATTCAGTGCATTACTGATATAGATGAAAAGACGATCTGGGTATTGTTTTTCGACTTTCGAAAGCCCTAAATATTCTCTTCCAACTGAGATTACAGATGGGTCTAGCTCGTATCCATGGATAACACCTTGGGGGTACAATTCAAGAATCAATTTCGCAGCCGACCCGGCTCCGAACCCGAGAATTCCTAATGGCCCGGGTGGTAAAATTGGGGGAAGAGTTGCTAGAACATCGTAATAGGCGTTGGTGATTGATTTGAAGAGGAATGATATGCTGTGGATGTTTCCAGGTGCGTCGAGAAGAAGAAGCCGGGAACCAGCTAATGGGTGGTCGGCTCTTCTAGAAACTTCTAGAACCCGGATGTAATTGTGCCTGGACTTGAATTTGACAAGGGTTTTGATATGTTCAATGGGGATTCCATCATCTTCTTCTTCTTCTTGTTTTGTGGGAGTGATGTGTTTGTGATTTGAAGCTTGGATTGGGTGGAATTTGAGAGTTATGGGGCTTTGAGGCTTGTGGCGGATTTTGAAGATTGTCGGTAGGGAGGAAGGAAAGAGATGACATTGAAATGAGGGTTGGATTTGGATGGAGGTTTTGAAGTTTTGTGCTGCCATGGTCATCTTCTTAAATGTTGAAGTGTTCGCAGAAAGAGAATGAGGAGGGGCAGGTTATAGTACAAGTAGATTTTACATTTTCTAAGGCCAAAAATGACGTCACTTTGGAATTTTGGTGGAAATGAGCGATATCAATTACGATTTGAATACAAGAAAATGCTGTTTTGAAAAGATAAAATGTACGTTACTTGTACCTTTGTAGGGTTTAGTGTTTAGGATAAACATGACAAGATTAAAGGAAAAAAACAAGATAAACAAAACCAATGAAGAATAAGATACCATGTGAATATTAAATAATATTACTCAGGAGAAAACGAGACTAACCACATGCCTCTCCCAAAATAAGTATGACAACACTCAGCTACTGACTAGCCTTCTATCTTAATCTACGACTTTCATACCTTTTTATCTTGGTTATGTCTTGTCTTAATCACATCACTATAATTCTTCTTCGATCTATCTCTACCTTACACCTCCTTATTGATGCAACCTCAAACCTTCTCTTCACGTAGACAAACCATCTATCTCGTTCCCTCATCTTGTCCGCTATATAGGTCACTCCCACCTTGCCCCATATAACTTCATTCCTAATTATATCACTCATAATATGTCCACACATTCATCATAGCATTCTCATTAACGTCACTCTATCCCATGCAACAAAGCAAGTCTAACCACCACTCTATAACACTTACTTTTAAACCATGAAAACACCTAATCGCAAAGTGCCACATAAGCGAGTCTCTATTCCACTTGTCCCCCCCCCCCCCCCCACACACCAATATGATGGAGCAACATCATCGCCAATCACTTGGAAAGAGTTGCAAAGAACGTCGTTGCCTACAGAATTAAGATACTAATAGCGACTAAATGATACTTGGAAGACTGATCACCGCCCTCCATTTAAGGAACCAAAAAGATTAACAATAATCTTGTTCAAAGAAGAATGAAACTATCACTGTCTCAAAAGTACATATGAATAAATCCACAAAACTACACAGATAACTCCTTACAGAACACCGATAATTTGTATCATATCAGCAGTATCCATAAGAACAAAGTGTGCCCTGTCTGCTTTGTGGTGCACCGGTCCATTTACGAGAGACAGCATTGCGCTCTCACTTCAGCATTTAACTCATCAATCGCTAACCTATAACCAACTAACTACAATCTACTATGACAACTCATTTTTCTAGAGTTCCATTTTCAGCATAAGAGAGACGTCAAAACAATTGCTCATGAGAGGCGAAAGGTCAAAAGATCAAGGCCTGTACTTTCAACCCAGAAAAATTATCAGTCATTGCATTTGAGACGATGTAGAAGATCTTTGAACTAGGGATGATCATCAACCATGTCATCTGCATTGGCTTGGTCGTCAACATCCCTGCATCACAAGCCACGGCACTTTAATCAAAATCTTCTACAAGGCTGGTCCCACAACATTCATTTGCACATTACAAGTAAGGTGCAAACCAGTAAGACAGAGACTTAGAAAGTAACGACTTCCCAAAAAATGTAAAGACACAAGCAGATACGCAGGTGTGTGTAAAAAACACACATATATTTGAAACTTCACGAAGGTACTTAATGCAACTTGAGCCCATACCTCATTTCAGATGATTCTACTGGAGTAAGATTACTATCTGAACTTCGCTGTCTAGGTTTCTCGTCTTCATCGGCATCAGACTCATAACCGTCACCGTTCCATATCCGTGGTTTAGGCCTTCGATCCATATTTTCCTCTTTCTGCAATCAGAAGTTCTAGTATAAGACGGGGCTCTACATTTAGAGATTTAATGATCAAGGTGCCACTAACCTCCTCTGGAACTTCTGTTGTAGAAGGAGTGAATTGAAATGGCACACTCGGTGCATGAGGTAATTGTGAGATTTGCTCAAGCAATATGTTCCTGCAGCCACCAAGTAATTATGTCACGAAACGTCTAAAGACTTGTCTTTTCTCTAGAGAAGAAAAAGGGAAAGAGGGAAACAATTGTCCCAGTTCAGCAGTTGCTTGAAGAAGAATGTGAGGAACTTATGGATAGAGAGAAAATGTATGTCTCAGCATAATATTTCAAAAAAAAATCTTTAAAGAGTAAATAGTTGCCCATCATTAACAAAAAATAAACAGAATCAACCAATATTCTTGCTCTGATTAGGAATGTGCTATACTAGTATAATCTAGTTACAGACAGAATAACAGAATTTGTTTCATATACACCACTGAGGCATCAATTTGATGGACCAGTATCTCAGGGATAAATCTACTATCAACTAATGTCACCTGTCGAAAAGTACAAAAATTCAACATCATTTTGTTCAGCACCAAAAGAATGCATAAAATGCACTAGGAAATGGATGTTCGACTAATAAATCTCAGAAAATACGTTAGGTTAGCATTTGTGACAGCTGCTGATGGGGAAAGCCCTCAAACTACAGGAAGTTGTACAATAGTAAAATTACCTCATTTTCTCCAGATCCCTAGGTGAATTTAAATTCTCCATGGGGTTTGGTTCAACATGAAGAGTATAATCTGGGCCAAAATACTCATAATATTCATTGTAAGGCAACTTATTTTCAGGTTCTACCCCTACTGCAACTGCTGTCTGCAACAAAGAAGAACAGTTGATACTTAGCACATATTCTAAACAAACAGTAGTAATAGTAGAGAAACTGAAAAGCAGGCGCAAAGGAACAAGATGGGAAGACGAGAGAGAGAGAGAGAGACCTCATAGCACCAGCACCTAGCCACATTTCTAATAGTATAACCTCCACCACCCAATACCATCAGAGGGACATTGAAGGATCTGAGGTACCTAAGGCAAGCGGCATGGCCCTTGACAGACAAGTTGAAGCAACCCAACCTGTCTCCAGCCAGTGAATCAGCCCCACATTGAAGAACAACAGCATCAGGTTGGTAGACCTCCATGACTTTTTGTATTGTGGGACGAAATAGTCTACCGAAACTATCGTCGTCCATCCCATCATGTAATGGGACATTCAGGGCATAGTACTTCCCCTGATTTGCACCAATGTCTTTGATGTGCCCCGTACCAGGAAAGAAGTCCCCAAACTTATGGAAAGATACTGTCATGACTCTATCTGTGGTGAAAAAAGCCTCCTCAACACCATCACCATGGTGAATATCAATGTCTATGTACAACACACGCTGCAGAGCAACACTCAGCATTTCAGAGGAACAGTAACTCAGAACAAGCTCTAATCAAGGCAAAAAAAAAGTGAATCAAAAGAAAAAGATGCTGCAAAGCTATAGTTTATAATTGTATGCAACAGCGTTCACACTACAATTATTCAGATTCTATTATTAATATATTTGATCAGTAGAACAATAACAAGTGATCAAGATTAACTAAGTTCCACTTCCTAGAAATCTTACAGAGTAGTACTTAACCTAGTAAGTAGTAAGTAGTAGTAAAACGAGAGGAGTTCATAAGAAATATCGTGTACATATAGTTGGAACTAGATTGCAACTTGAGTTTGAACATGTCAATTTTGTTTTGATTTGCTAAATGCTTCCACAGAGATGGAACAGATCGGTCCCAGCTAGTACAAGGATAGCAAGCAGGCATTTCCATATTTCTCCAGCATAGATTTGGCAAAATCAAATTGAAGTTTATTAGCAAGCTTCCATACTTCAATTACTCTTAAAGACAGTTAGTAACATTTACCCCTTAACATCACACTTCTCTGTAGTTACACCAAATGCTACAAATCTGAACCAGCCAATCGACAAGGATATGAATCATGAGCACCATGCTTACCTTTAGTACACCTCACCCTCCTCAAAATGGTTTTCCAGAAACTTATACACAAGGGCAGGGCCAAATACCATATTCACACTGAAATTTCTATTACTGAATGTAGACAAGCAACAACAACATACCCCAAGTAATCCCACAAGTGAGTTCTGGGGAGGGGAGGGTAGGGTGTACGCAAACCTTAACCCTACCTCACGGAGGTAACTCGGCAAATGTAGACAAGCAACAGAAAGTTAAAAGCACCTTTCCCTTATTAAGTACATGATGGTATCATCACTTCTATTCCATAGTTCAAGAAGCCGTCTAATCCCTCTCCCACCTCCCCGAATAAGTTTCATCTCAACAAAACATGGGATAAACTCATCCTAAAATTAATCCAGGATTAGTTATCCTTGTCTCTCCTACCAAGGAGCCCTTAGAAAATAAATATAGCGAAAGCGGAATGAAAAAGGTAACTATAGGAATAATAAGAATAATGTAGATTCATGTTAATCGTCACAATATAAATGAAGCAACAAAATAGGTAGGCACATAAGAAAGGATAATACAATAATCTAAAAACTATTTCATTTCTCAATTATTACCCATTAAATAAGGTACAAAGTAATTATACTTTCTATCCAAAAATTTCTTTTCAAATTTAACAGTAAGTGATATTTTTTTAACAATATTATATATACACAACGAACACATCTTTACGAACAAGTGGTGCCCCAATAAAAATTGGGAGCGAAGCCATTGCTTTAGTGGCCTTATAGTCGAGCCAGCCATGGCATGTACATTGTTATGAATCTATTCAAAGAAACAACGAAAATGAAAATATTAGCGAGTAAAAAGTTTATACCTTGTGGACTTTGAGGAGCTCAAGAATACCAAGAACAATATCATTCACATAACAAAAACCAGAAGCTTCACTTTTCTTTGCATGGTGCAGACCACCAGCCCAGTTGATCGTTATATCAGCATCCTGCCGATTAAGCTTAACCGCAGCCCCAATAGATCCACCAGCAGAAGCTTGACAAAACCCAAAAAGCCCATCGAAAACAGGGCAATCCTCACCAACATTAAATCGTTTGAGATGACGCGAATGGGTATGGTCATGAAGAGTCTCTGGTGAAACGGAAGCAAGGAAGTCAACATAATCCGGCGAGTGAAAACGGCGGATATCATCCGCTCCCGCCGGAAAAGGACGACTGATTTCCATACGCCTGTGTAGATAGTAGTGTACGATGAGATTGTGGGCCATTCGGATACGGTGCGGCTTCATCGGATGACCTTGGCCGTAGTAATAATCGCCGATGGTTGGCTCATAGAAGTAAGAGACACGACGCTTCCTAGCGTCGGTACCGGTGGATGGAAGCGATGCGCCGCCGTCTACAGTGGAGGAGTCCATTGGCCACTGATTTTTGGGTTCGGAGTGATAGTGATGATGAATTTTGGGATTTTTCCGTGAAACTCGGCAGTCTGTATTGAGTCCAGGAAAATGACACGAAAAAATACTCTCCTTTTATAGATCCAAAAAATTAGTCTTCAACTTCTAACCTTCTTAAAAGAAATTTAAACAATAGCCTATACTTAACAAAATCTTTATAGCAAATTTTATGTTTCCATTGATAATTAAGTTGTGTGTATAAAATAGTTTTACTTATGAGGTAGAAGTTTAAGATATTTTAATAAGTCAGACATAGTAAATTTGTTCAATTTGCTATAAGATTTTCCTCATATCGCATAATTATTTAGAAGTTATGATAGGTTATAGAATTTGACCTTGTTAGACTGTTTTTTTCGAAAAAGAAAAGAAATTGGATAAGTTATGGTTTATAAATAGGAAGATGAGGAGAGAAGAATTTTCATGAGGGGAATGGGAATGGCAAAGAAGATTATAACATGAGGTATCGAACCCTCGCCGACAAGCTAAAAATTCAGATAATCATTCAATTTTCATGATTAAATTCGATCATGATTAAACAGTCAATATTTCTTTTATAAGAACATAAGTTATTTAACATAATTATAGCTTTTCCTCAACAAACAATACATTACACTATTTTCATTTATTATAACGTATTGAAATATCCTGAATTTCTACCTCGCAAAGTTAACTTGCTAATATGTGGCTAACAATTCAAACATGAAACTCAAGTCACACATTAGGCCATGAACGAAAAGTTTCAACCTAATTCAAAAGTGGGCCTTTTAAGTTCTAGCATCAAATGAATCCAATTCAATTTTTTTCCTAATCAATTCAAAGAATAAAAATTCTCAAAAAGGTCAATCTCATTTTCTTTCAATCCTAAACAACCTCAAAAATTCACATACACAATTAGTTGCTATAAATGGAGAAAGGATTTAAAATTTATGAATCCAAGATTTTAATCTATTAAAAAATGTCGGATATTACAAGCTGATAGAGTACACCAATATCGTATAAAACATTATTTGTGATAACAATTTACTTATAAAACGTTTTACTGTTGGTAATATATTATGGTTCGTTAATTCTATTCACCGTCACTTTTACATATTGAATTTTATAAATAAAATAATATATAATCGTTATTATGTTATACGTTTATTCTAGTATTGATTTTTCTAAAAGTATTATTTTGGTGAATTAATAGTTTACTTCGGTCAAAAAATTCAAAACAACCTCAAAAATTCATTTATATAATTAGTGTAACTATAAACGAAAGAAGGATTTGAAGTTGAGTAATCAAATTTTAAGATAATAATTTATATATATAAAGCTAAAAATGAGAAAAATGTCATGACATGCTTCTTTTCCGAGATTTCTATTATCTTTTTTGGTCAAATTTTTAAATGTTTTTCCTTATATTAAAATTACAAATGTTGCATTAGATTACTGATATAGTCATTTTCTTCTATTTTTTTCCTATGTTGCCTTACATTGCCTTAGTAAAGTATATTAATCAATGTTATAAATATTGATATTTAAAAGGTATATTGTATTATCTCATTATAAATAAATGCTAAAATATGAATAAATATAAACATAAAAAAATACTTATTCCAATTAATTGTTTTATAAACATTTGAGGAAAAAATATTAAATATTAAGTACAATTTCTAATCGCTTATGGATATTCCCCTGGGTTTAATTTTTTTATTAAAAAGATTAAAATGCAAAGGAATTCATTTATTTTTTGTCTCGGATTTTAAGTTCTTTTTCCTTATTCTCTGTCTGAAAAATTGCATAAACTAAAGTTATCATGTTTTATATATTATAATTATTATCCTCAGTAAAACCTCAGTAAATTAATGACTATAAAACATTATTATTTTATAAAGGTATTAATTAATTGATAAATTAATATTTAATAATTTAAAGAGTGTTTTGAGATTCAATGAAGGTTAATTTTGATTACATTAAAATCATTGTATCTTACTAATTTATGTATTATATTTATTGAATTTACGTAAAAATAAATTTATTATACATAAAGACAATAAATACATCAAAATCATTGTATCTTGCTAAATTAAGTATCCAATTTATTGGATTCATATAAAAAAAACTCATTATACATAAAATACAATGTATGCATATGATTCATTGTAATATATTTTTTTTGTTAAATGATTCATTGTAAAATAAATTCAAGAATTTAATGATTTAATTGTATAAATAAATTCATTATACATAATATTCATTGTTTCTTAATAATCAAAGGCAAAAGTACTCATTACCCCCCTGGACTTGAAGCTTTTTATACGGTGTACACCTAAACTAAATTCTGTTTTAATTACCCCCCCCCCCAAACTTGTTTATTCCTCCGTCACGTACACCTTTTTTGTCCACCTGGCGTAGAAATTGATAACATACTCTATTAGGCGCGTGAGGAAGTAATTTTTTGCCACATCATAAAGCTACAACGGTAAAAAAACCCGTAAAATCTCCATTTTTCTTTAATATTTGGCATAGTTTAAACGAAAAACAGGGCAAAATGTAAATGACAAGTAAAGGAAACAAAGATTAACACTTACTTGGTAAGAATTTCAGACAAATTTGAAATTTAATCGACCAACTTCACGTCTAGAAAAACCCAAATCCAGAAGGAGTTCCGCGAAATCAACCCTTATTCAAAAATAACTTTTAAACAATGAATTTTAAATTTAAGAAATTTATTTTTTGCAATATTAATTTATCTATGTGGCTATTATTTATCCAGGTGGAAATTCACATCACCACTTTTGCCAGCTGTCGCGCGCGTGTAGTCACAATAGGAGCAGGTGGACGAAAAAGGTGTACGTGATGGAGGAATAAACAAGTTCAGAGGGGTAATTAAAATAAAATTTAGTTTAGGTGTACACCGTATAAAAAGCTTCAAGTTCAGGGGGGGTAATGAGTACTTTTGCCATAATCAAATATTATTCATTGTATCTTTAGTAAAAACATTCAACGTATGATGGTGAAAAAATAAACTATATAAGCAACACATGAAATTCTTAAAACTATATCCAAAAATGACTCTCATTTAAAAGGTGTCACAAAACCAACTATGAGAGATCAAATACGTAAAATATTATATGTGTACAAAAGAGATCATTTTCACATGCACTCAAAAAAATTTGATCATGGCAACATCAGAACTTTTGGATTCAATAAGAAAAGTTAGATATGAGCATCAACAAGTGTTAAATTTTAACAAAAAATAAAACATAATAAAATCACATTTCACTAAATTATCTTAGATATATTTATATCTTTAAAGAATTAGTAATTTATAGCATTAATGGAACCATATATTTATATAGAGGTCTCCTGAGGTTAATTTCTACATTCTATGTCTAACTTTCTCATTTGTAAAAGAGAAAATCAATCATTACCCCCTTCAACTATAACACTTTTTAAAAAAAAGACATTCGAACTTTACAAAGGTCCTAATACCCCCTTAAACAATTTTAAAATGGTAAAAGTATCTCATTTTTCGATCAACCCCAAGTATAAGAAAGGAAGATCTTATTATCTTATAAAAATGAGTGATTTTTTTCACTGGCTCAAATTGAAATCGTATAAAAATATTATCTTAAAAAAATTATTAATTTATCGAATATTAATTTAGTGAGATTTTAATGTATTTTCTTTTATATTGCTTCGATTTTCTTCTACCTAAAATAAATTTAATGCAATAGTTATGAGCACAAACCTTTTTTATACATATTCCTTTCCCATTAGAATCCTAATTTTACCCCACGTTTCTTTCCTACGCAACCAGTCAATTATAACATAAATAAAATTGATGGTACCAAAAATACAACTGAATGCAAAATCATAGTATATATTTTTCAACTAAGGGAATTTAGATGAACCACTTCTGGTACCCTAGCTTCGTTCTTATGCTCTACTATCTACTAATTTTTTTGTCTATTTTTCAACCTCTATATCCTCCTATTTAGCGTCATGTCCTCGATAATATAATCTACATAGATATGACATGTCATGTCTAATCATATTTAACTCTAGCTCTAATATAAAACTTTTATGAATCATATCAACTCTAGCTCTAATATAAAACCTTTGATATTCCACAATGCTAATTGAGTATAAAATATATTTTACACTTAAATTCACACTATAATCCATATAATCAAAGACTAATTTAGGACCAAACATGTAACATGTTAGTTGTTAGCTAAACACTCAAAAAGAAATTGTGTGCATGAACAAAAACACAAAATTGAGTGTCAAAAAACAAAATAATTATCGTCTGCAGCTTAGTAGTTGACATAATCATTCTTTTTTCTTCTTTTTTTCCTATCTGATGTCCGGTATTCAAATTGGAGCCCGACTAAACCTGAATTCACGTCGGAAAGTCCCACATTGAGGGGTAAAACAATCCCTAACAAGGACGACTCTGTACCCAGAGGGACTCAAATCGGCCGAGACCTCTGATTAAGAATGAATAAGTACTTACCACTCCACTACAACCCTAATTGGTGACATAATCATTTTTCATTCTTTGATTAGTACATAAGATATGTCTGGTCAAATAATTACATCTTAACTTCAAACTAAGGTTACTATCCTTATTATAAAAAGTTTGATTACTTTTAAGATTCCATATGGTCCCAAACCCTTTCTAATTTTCATCCAATATTCCATCTTTCATAATAATCCATTTGCTTCAAGTCCAAAGTTGTTATATTAGAGTATCTTAAGAAGAAAAAAAACCTCTATTCTTTCACTAATCCTCCAATTTAGTAATTGATTGCTTATTTACTAAAGTTTCATATTCTCCATCATCAAGACCAATTTAGTTATGATTTGACACAACTTTAATTATCTACAAATATAGGTCCACCACCCTGACCCTAATCACTTCAAATATATTAGAGCTATTTTTTTCTTTTCAATCTCAAATTCATGTAGTTAGCCTCTACAAAAAAGGTTTATAGATTGGTCTGAAGTTGGGCGGATTAAAATGAGTTGAGTTAATAAATGGATGAGTTATTAACCCGCTCAAAAATTACTTAAGCTGAAATGAGTTTATTGTGGATCAAAACTATCCAATACGAGTATTATTATTTTTCTATTATGGTTATATATATTATATATTATATAAAACAATGTCTTTCAAGGACTTTGACAAAATTTCTCATGGATCAATTTGGATTAGATATAAGCCTAATTTTAATGGGTTGAAATGAATTAGACTGAATTAGCAAATACGCAAGTTAAAAATCAACTCAAACTTGAATTGGTTGAGCGAGTAATAATTTCATGAACTAATTTTATCATCTCTAGACGTGCGTGATAATTATAAAATGAAAATCCACATTTAAGGCATAGAGTAGAGAGGAAATAATTTTCTCCTAATGCCAAAGAGGAGTAGAGAGGGAAAGAAAACAGTCGATTATATATGAAAGAAATATTTTCATGGAATAATATTTTAGGGATTCAAGTTATAAACTTACATGACAAAATAATAATACAAATTAGATTAATAATTATGCATCAATATAATGCCTATTTGAGGCCCTTATTATTTTATTTTTATATTTTATACATATACTCTCATTCCAAATGCAACTTATTATAATTCCACATTCTATATATCCGTAAGCTAATACATGGCTTTGTACATGTTGCCGAGTTTTAAGTGAATGAAAAAGGAAGAGCTATGATTTTTATGAAGATTTGTGACTCTTATGAAAAATTGTAACTTTTATGAAGAGTTGTGATTTTTCTAAAAAGTTGTGACTTTTATGAAAAGTTGCGACTTTTACGAAGATTTGTGACTTTTATGAAAAGTTGCGATTTTAATGAAGTTGTGATTTTTATGAAAAATTGTGACTTTTATGAAAAGTTGTGACTTTTCTGAAGAGTTGTGACTTATATGAAAAGTTGTGATTTTTCCATAAGGTTGTGACTTTTACAAATGATTATAACTTTTGACTTTTTCGATAAGGCACATATACACTTATTCACATTATCTCTTATTGTCTATAAATAAAGGAGTTTCCTCTTTCCAAACAACGAATTTTTTGAACTTCAGAACTTCTTCTTCTTCTCCACAAATTAAACAAATTCTAGTGTACTTTACTGTCGTTGAGTGGTTTGCAGACACCGTGGTTTTAGGTATCAATACACCGGTGAGTAAGATCATTTATCCTGAAGGATATATTTCATTAACCTCGGGTATACTTCAGGGGAATAATTTCCTTACGGAAACACTTTGAATTCAGGGTGGGCTCGATTTTCTTATTGAGAAAAATATTTCGTATATTATTTCTAATATGCTTCAGATTCTATTTTATATACTATTTGTAAGTTTCCAGTTTTGAAAATACTCTTTAAAACTTTGTTATTTCTTACCAAGCTTCTCCAAAATTATTATTCTAAGTATCTTAATAATACAGATTAACAACACATACATTAATATAACTTATACGCATTCTAATTTGTTATTAAAGTAATCTCTAAAACCATATTATATTCTTCCAGAAATATTGCAACCCCATTTAATAGCATTCGTGATGCATATACTATGTAATTCACTTTAGATTTCTCATTTATCTTTTAATCAAATAATTCATAATGTGTGATTTATTTTAAATCACAAGCTTAATTATCTTTTTTATAAAGTTGGTATCCCATTATCCTAGTCAAACACGTCACATGAAATGGTATGGTGTGGGAGTATTTGTAATTTTACGTACTTCATAATTCAATACAAAAATGGCAAAGTTAAGTACTAATATTGATCTTTTCCAAGTAAAAAAAGTCACCAATGAGTCCTGCGATTTTTCGAGGTAGGGCCCTTTATGAACTAAGTAAATCTTATACAATTTTGGGTATGTTAGGTAGGGATTTTTATTTTTATTTTTCCATATATGTTTGGCTCAAATGTTTCAAAAAGCTATTTATCAAATAAATTTATTTTTCTCCAATTTAAGAAAAATGAGTTTTCTATAAAAAGAAAAGCTAGGGAAAACATTTTTTAAAAAAAAATTCTCTTTCAGTCACCCGACCCCTACCACCTAATTCACCAAACACTCCTGAACCCTAGCCCCTCAACCTACCACCTTGTAACGCAATCCCACCCTCGATTGACTTGAAACTCGACCCACCCCAACTTGAGATATGACTCAAGATTTAACCCCAGCCCGATCCTAAAAGAGATCTGACTCTCGATCCAAAACTCCCCCGACCTAGGACCTGACTCCAATTTGAGACCCAACCCCAAATCAACAAAGGACCAAACCCTCGACCCGAGACTCGACCAAGTTACTGGTTGGTGTTGGTGTTGGGTCTTGGCATTGGAGTCTCGTATTGTGGTTGGGTCGAGTCCGGTCAAATGTACGTTGGGGTTGAGTCTCGAGGTAGCCAGGTAGAAGTCGGGTCTCAGGGTTCAGTATTGGGATTGGTGTCAGATCAGGCCTCGGGGGTAAAAAATGGGCCCAAAGCGTATATATCTAGATTGTACCTAAATGTTTTTGAGATAATATTTTCTCGTTACAAATTGAATACAAGAAAATAAGTAAAAAAAAAATCCCTCATTTTTTAAATGTTAGAATTCCTTTGTGGCTTCTTACATTATTCATATATACCGTAAATCTCCTTAATGAATATCTTGACTAGCTCCGCCACTAATAATTGTCTTCAAGGACAAATTTGGTTAACTTCAGAATAGGAAAATTGACCGTACTGGATAGTATGAGTTTGTTTTCAAGTTCTAATAATGAATCTTGAAAATATATATTTTTTCTCATTAAGAATATTGACTTTGCATGCAAGCAAGCATATAATATACTTGAAATATTTCCAACTAAAATTGCTATACGTAGCTAGCTAGTATCTGTTCCTTTTTCGTCCCACCAACAAAATGTCCATTTTTAAGTATACTATACGAAGCCAAATTACATCACCCAAATCCTTTTCACATTCCTTCCCTTTTTGAGTTTTTCTTGGTTTAAGAGTCAAATTTGTATGCAGGACCAAAAACTTTTTTTGTCGGTCGATCTTCATATTTGTTCATTTTCACTCTCATCCACAAATGTCATATATACGTACAACAACCATCTATTGATGTGATCGCCATATATGATATTCCTTCATTTTTAAATCTCAATTAGATATTTCGAATTTGAGTTCTGAAAATTAATATTTTATTCAAATAAGAAGCAGACACTCAAGACGATGAACTCAATCATTATTGTATATATTAATTTTAAATTCTCATAGAAATTTAAGTAAGCGTCTGAATTAATCAAGTTAATGTGTTCTGGATACCACATAATAAACTTATGGTAGATAAATGACTAAAGTCGTCCAAATGCATTAAATTTCCTTTTATTTCACCTTGCGTAACGTCTTTCTTCAAGTTTGAAAAACTTGTTCTTTTTCCTATCGAAAAAAATGGTCCCAAAAGATAGATAAAGTATTTTTTTCCTTTTTATTTAAGAATGTGATACTGAATCTTTTAGAAGAAAAAAAAAGAGTGTCAAATAAAAACAAGAAATGGTCCAATATAATCTCCCTAGCTATATATATCCTCGTACGACCGACACCTCATAATGTCCTATAGTAGTATTGTTTGTGAAAAAAATTGATCCTAGACTAATAATACTCACAAAACTCATTCATAATCTATAATTTCATAGAATGACGGATCTAGAATTTAAAGTCTGTATATTTAATTTAATGTTTATGGGTCGTGAAATTTTGTTATACGTATATATTTATTAATTTTTTTCAATAAATATAAAAGATTTGAAATAAAGTTACAAAATCTTTTGCATATGATTCAAAATGATGAACTGAGTATAGTAGAGATCGATGATCTTGTAGTCATTTGGTCGGTTATTAAAAGATTAAGCTTGTATTCAGAAACGGATGTAATGTTGCAACACTAAATTCATTTGAACTCAGTAGTTTCAATGCGGAGTACACGTGTATTTAAAGAAGTTTATTAAAATTGTAATCTATAGTAGGTATGAATTCATAATTTTAAGCATATAATAGGTTCAATGCTTATAGGTTGAACTCGTAAAACTTAAATCTTGAATCCATACGTTTCTACTTGCATTTGCTTCCCTTATTATAAAATTGATCCCATCTCTCTCTATGCCCCAATAATTGATGAAATGTAAAGGTGTTGGGTGTGTAAACAAAGTCCTCCATTGACAATTGATAAAATTAATAAACTACACATAAGATATAAGACTTTGTTAATAATGTGAGAAAAACGTGCAGACTTGACCCAAAGCAGATAATCTATAGTACTTTAGCTTCTTCTTCCTCTCTTTTTTTTTCCCTTGAAAGTGAGAATAATTATAAAGAGCCCCAAAGATATCTTAATTTACAATCCATAAGGCATCACCAAATTTGCGTAAAAACCACTTAATTGCCTCACATAGCTTCTCTTCTCTCTAGCTCTTCAACCTTAAATTCCAACTTTCACAACACTCCACACTTGTTCAAATTATATATAATTCTTGGTGAAAGTTATAACCTTGTAATTTAGTTATAACGTTGTAATTAGCCTGAATATGATCTACTACTCTTATTTCTTATTAGATCATTAATATTTTTGAAAACCCTAGTCCAATGGGGCGTCACTCAGTTTTTGTTAAGGAAAAAACAAGGAAAGGATTGTGGTCACCAGAAGAAGATGAAAAATTGTACAATTATATCACTAGATTTGGTGTTGGATGTTGGAGTTCAGTCCCTAAGCTAGCTGGTATTATATTCTTACCATTTCATTAATTTCAATTAGGTCACATGTTTGAGTTGTGGAAGCAGTCGGTCACTAATGTTTGTATTAGGATAGACCGTCTACGTTACACTCCTGGGGTGCAACCCTTCATTGAACTCTGCTAATGCGGGATGCTTTGTGTACTGGACTGACTCATTTGTTGGTATATAGTAATGGAATTGGAATGATAACATTTTGATTGTGAGAAATTGTTGTAGGTTTACAAAGATGTGGAAAGAGTTGCAGATTGAGATGGATAAATTACTTAAGGCCTGATCTTAAAAGAGGAATGTTTTCACAAGAAGAAGAGGATATGATCATTACTCTACACAAAGTTCTTGGAAACAGGTCATTAATACTTGTTTCTTATTAGGAAAATGTAACTATTACTCATATTATCTTCTCGTTTGTATTACTGTATTTTTCTTTCCATACGTGAATTCATTATGCTTTACTTGAACCGAGGGTTTATCAGATTCACCTCTCTGTCTTCACAAGGTAATGATAAGGCTGCGTAGATACCACCTTCCTCATACCCTACTTGTGGGATTACACTGAGTATGTTGTTGTTGTTTGTATAAAGACCAAAGAAGAATTTTGAACAAAAAATGTGTTTTTTCCTTCTGCTTATTTAATTTCCCTTCATCTTTTGGGTTGTTTTGACAATTGTTTATTTGTTAATTTTTTGGGGCCAGATGGGCACAAATTGCAGCAAAATTACAGGGGAGAACAGATAACGAGATAAAGAATTTCTGGAATTCAAATTTGAAGAAGAAGCTAATAAAGCAAGGGATTGATCCAAATACCCACAAGCCACTAAGTGAAAATCATCAAGTAAGAAATGAGACAAATTGTACAGATAAGGCCTCAAGTTTACTCCCAAATATGTCAAACTCAGCTGAAATAGAGCAACCATTTCACTTCAATAGTAAAAGAATTTTCAACAGTGAAGCAATTACTAGACAGTTAACAGAAGTTTCAAGAAACCAACTTGTGAGTAAACAAGTCTTTGATCCTCTGTTTCTGTATGAGTTCCAAGCAAATGTGAATCCAATTGGACCTTATGTTTATCATCACAACCAAATTGAAGGGAATCAAGATTTTGGGTTTTGCTCAAATTTCCAACATGGACACATGACAACAGAGAGTGATATTTCTGATAGCTCAACTTCAAGAATGAGTACAAGTAACAGTTCAAATACTATGATTAGCCATTATAGTTCTGTTGGAATTCAGATGAATGAAATGTTGGAATGGGATGCTGACAACAAAATTGATTCTATGATTCAGTATCCTTATGTTGGGATCAAGAATGAAGAAAGTTTCAGTAATAATAATAATCCATTGAGTGGGGAAAATCTTCATGTGTTCCACCATTTCTAAAATTTTGTAAATTTCATCTTCTTATATATACATAGAAATGTACAAAATTTCCATCTTCTTTGTGAAGTTTTGGCCAGTTCCTTATTACAACATTATATCAGGAGTTAAGATTAAAAATGGATTTGTTGTTTAATGATTTATATGTTTATTTGGTCAAATATTACTTCATGCTATCTGTCAAACAGAACATAGTGTCCTTAACTTATTTTTTACCTAAGCTGTCATTAGACTAAATCTAAGATTAGATGACACCAAGAACAAGCTACTAGGCTGTTGCATTTTTCAAGTTCAGTTAGTCTGACATATAATCAAAAGTTAAAACACACCAAATTCAGCACAGCTATTATAAACACGCATGTAGAAAGTTGGTTGTGCATTGACTACGTAGAAATATTAGTTTTCCAAAATAAGAATGAGCAAGGTCAATGAACAGTACATGCTTTGCTAAAACATGTCATTTACAGTAGCAATATCCATGTGGCAGCACCAATTTTCAGGACTCTATTGAAAGAAATTGAAGTTTGCGTGTTGTGTGTATGCGCAGCAGATAATATGAAAGGACTACTTTATGAACCAAAAACCCTTCAAAGCTTGGCCGTCAAACCAGTAGTAGTGGGCTTTGATTCACCATTTTCTGAAGCATCACTGTCTTTGCTTTCCAAGTCACATCCCCGTGGTGGAGGTACATCTATAGCGGGAGAACAGTTAAAGAATCCATGCGGCTGCACCAGACAGAAATAAGCATTACTTAAACTGGAGAGGTTTTAACGACAACTGCAACCTAAATCATAAATCCATGTTTCAGTAAAATGATCAATCAGTCATGTTTCAGTACAGAATTAATTAGGGAGGTCGGCCGTCAATTTTCACAACTCTCTTAAATTTAACACTAAATATGTGAAACTCACATAAACTATATATAATAGGTCAATGACAAGATACACAACTTCAAAAAGATCCTTTAAATTCCGGTGCTCATATTTCAATATTCAGTTCTAAGTTTATGTTTGACTAAATAATTTATCATAACCACACCACAACCAATATATAGTGAATTGAGTAATTGCACTCAAATTGGCAAACACAATACATCCAAAGGTAAACACAATATATAACCAGAAGTTAGATGATGACAAAAATATAACATAAGCACATAACATCTGTGACTCCGGAATACCTGAAGCATAAAGCCGATATGTTCGACAGGCATAACAGGCCAGTCCTCCAATCGAGGAACGTGCGTGATTCCAAAAACATACCTGTGATAAACAATGTGGATCAGAACTTCAAAGAATAGGTAACTTCTCAAACACATTTAACAAAGGATTATCCTAAGAACTTGAAGTTCCAGATCTGGAGAGTAACCAAAATTGAGTGTGGATGATTTGCAAAACAACTGAAGCCTGCAACTCCAATGTAATAACATAATTTGAGGGTTGCCAAGAAACTAACCAGAGCACAATGTCGCTTTCTTCCAGAGAGCGATCTTCCTTAACCCAAGAAGCTAATCCCTCGCCAACACGTGGATTTTGATTAGGGAACTCTCCTCCTGGAAAATCTTCTCCAGGTGTAAATTGTGTAACCCAAAGATTGTGCTTCAAAAATGCCGCTCTTCTCAAGAACTTAGCCTCAGTACCAGCCAATGGCAAACAGTTCTGACCAGGTACCAGCTTGTACCCTGTTAGCTGACCTGTTCTGTTGGATGTTCTTGTGTTCCTAACCTACAAATCAAATGTTCACAGTCAAATTGATGGCTACAGCACTAGGGAGAGGGAATGCTTGTAATAGAATTTTTCTAATCTAGAAAAGACACAACAATTGGTCATATGACCAAGGACATTAGCTCTCTCAACAGTCAGTGGTCATGTTTAAGAATCACATTCTACTATGAGTACATAATATCTCAGCAGACTCTGCTAGGAAAGCAACATGAAATACTGTTTCTATCAATGGAAAAGGGATACAGTCAGGTAAGGCTTCTTACAATCCAATGACGAGCAGATAAAGGATCACAGTCTCGCATTGCTTGCAATTCAGACCTAAGCTGTGTTTCTTCGGCATAGAATGCATTATTGTGAACATTTTCCTTCCCAGGTTCTTCAACTTTGAGATTTACTTCAACAACCTGGAGAAATACTCAGAATAAAGAAGTTAAGAACTGGAAATTGGAGATATGAAATTACTTAACTTTCAGATGCACAAGCAAACTTTTGTTCAACAAAATACCTGATTGTGTGCTTCTCCTGGCTTACAATCAACTGCCATATTCATCCGAGCGACAAAGAAGTGCTGATGGACAGGTGCATACAATCCTGGTGATATTGTGGTGCCATATTTTCGAGATTCTCCTGGTTGCAATGCTCCCAAACTGAGAATTCCCGTGAGTTTGACTTCTGCTTCAATTTTCCCATCCTGCAGCCACAAAGTGTACGTATCATTTCAAAATTGTCAGTAGAGGTAAACATATTTATGATCAACAAATACATAGACATAATAGATGAGAACAAATCAAGAAAGTTTTGGGGGATGGATGAAAACTTCTGCTACTCACCATTGTCTTTGGCTAAGCCCTCCAACTCTCCCCCACCCCCCACCCCCCACCCCCCAAAAAAGAATAAAGATATAGAAGCATAAGCAAATATCCCAAATAACAGTGCCATTATTTGAATCTAGATCAATTAAGTAAATTGGATAACATTTGTTCGCATTACCGAAATAAAGTTTCACTTAGAAAGCATAAGAGACTCATAAACACGACCACAGTTACAAGAAATTCTTTTCTTACTTCTACTTGCTTTCTATTCTCTGAAATGGTCTAAATAAAATGTGAACATTTAAATGTCACCTGATTTCTTAAGAACATGTAAACAAATGAATATTTCCTGATAATGACTTTCTTATTCTTGCCTGGTAAAAGTGCCAATAGAATCCATATTCATAATTGGCCACAGTGCAAATAAACGAAACTGTCAGTCGTCTAGACCGTCTAACTTCAGCAAGGTTAGTTCTCCAATCTTGATGCTTCCAAAGCATCCCGTGATCTTCTTCATGCAAACATACACAATTTTTTATGGTTTCTACTCCTCCAGTATA
>JAJOOO010007377.1:0-25024 GCA_029582685.1 Solanum piurae
CACCCCTTCTCCTTCATTTCGCGGCTAGGATTTCACAATTTTCTTCATTGCTGGGTTTCAAAGTGGATATTCGCGGTTGTAGGTTAGTAAATATTTTTCTTATTTTATTATGTTTACAACCACGAATATCCACTTTGAAACCCAGCCCCGAAGAAAGCTTTGAAACCCTAGCCGCGAAATGAGGGAAAAGTTGTGAAATTCTAACTATCATGCTTTGAAATCGTAAACATAATAAAATAAGAAAAAAAAATTACTAACCTACAATCATGAATATCCACTTTGAAATCCAGCCCCGAAGAAAGCTATGAAACCCTAGCCGCGAAATGAGGGGAAAATTGTGAAATTCTAACTATCATGCTTTGAAATCGTAAACATAAAAAATAAGAAAAAAAAAATACTAACCTACAACCACGAATATCCACTTTGAAAACCAGCCACGAAGAAAATTGTGATACCCTAGCCGCGAAATGAGGGAGAAGGGGTGAAATTGTTTCTGAAAAATAATAAAATGAGGGGGGGAAAAGAGTAATTAGGTTTTAGGGATTTAGTCTATGTGGCAGTGGAGCCCTATTGGCATGCAATGTGGCATCCACATGGCATTTAACAACTTCCGTTAATAAGAATGATACTTTTGACCCAATAGTTTGAAGGGAATGGTAGTTTTGAGCCGAAATATAGTTTAAGGGTAAATATGAGCTATTTAGGATAGTTTAAAGGTATTTTTGACCCTTTTTCGTTTAGTCTATGTGGCAGTGGAATCCTATTGACGTGCAATATGGCATCGACATGACATTTAACAACTTCCGTTAATAATAAGGGCACTTTTGACCCAATAGTTTGACGGGAAGGATAGTTTTGAGCCGAAATATAGTTTAAGGGTAAATATGATCTATTTTGGATAGTTTAAAAGTATTTTTTACCCTTTTCCGTAGAAACAATATTTATCATGGATCGATACTTTATTTGTAATATTTTTAATTCTGGTGGCTTCAGTTCATTAAATTAAATAAGCTACCAAATATGTAATAAATATAATTGGACCAGTGCAATCAGCAACCCCTAATAATTGAATTTTTGAAAAGATAAAAAGAAGTGGACAGACAAGATAAGATCTGGCCTGCCTTTAGCAATAAATTAATTTAAAGGTTGATCGGAATATTTATTTCCTCCGTTCACTTTTATTTGTTCTGTGAAGTTCGTACGTTTTTAAAGAAACAATGAAATAATACTCATATTAATTGATCTAGAATTTTAGTCTTTGCCGAAATAATTTAGAAAATAATTAATTAATTTTGAGGATAAATAATATAAAAAATATATTTTCTTGATATGTAAAAGATGACAAGTAGTAAAAGGCCATGAGCTGATTTAGAGAATTACAGTACCTAATAACTAATTAGATCTATTTTCATGTTTCGATCTTTTTATTTTATTTTATTATTGACTCATTCCTAAGGTACAAGTATAATTACATAATTTGATCTTCTTTTATTTTAAAAAAATAATTATATATATTATCAAGTTTATACTAAATTACATTAATAAAATCACTTTTCTAGAACATATGAGAGATCTAATACGAGAAATCTACTCACTTTTTATATTAAAAAACGTAGATAATAAAATAAAATCCTAGGTCGTGAATAATAATTCAATTGAGGAAGAAGAAAGAGAGTTCTTAAACGCAACACATTCACAAATCAATGCAACCGTGAGTGTTCAAACAAGCTTGTATGCACCTTAATTAATTTCGTAAAACACTCGTTACCTCGCACAACAGGTACCAAGTTACTCTATCCGCCCGACACGAAAACATCATCTAATCTAATTGAAGTTGTTTTAAAGACTAAAGAGAAGTCCATTATATGACCAATCCTTTTACCACAGTGAAAGGGGAGTTTGGGAAGGGCAACCTTTAAAATAACTGATAAAGTTGTTGTCATGTATAAAAAAGGTCACGGATTTAAGCCTTGGAAATAGCCTCAGAAAAAATGCAATGTAACGCTTCATATAATAAGCCCTTGTGGTCGGGCTCTTTCTCGAACCCTGAGCATAGCAGGAGCTTTAGTGCACCGAGTTGCTGCCCTCTAACAACAGTACTTTAAACTTTGCAACAATTAATGAAGAGGGTTTTTTTTTAAAGCAAATTGATATTAAAAGGCAACAATGAGCTATGTGTACAACTACAAATTGGCAAATAACTTGCAGCAACATCAACAATAGAAATTCAGATTTAAATGGTTCAAAATATAGTGTCTGGAGAATAATCCTCAACCTAAAAAGATAAAAACCTCTTGAAATTTAGTATACCAAACAAGGCCTTAACTCCTTTTATTTCTCTTCAATCCAATAGCCTCAAACTGCCTGAGGAAAAAAGACTTGTCCTCACACATTTAGGCCTTTGCTTTCAGAAGTCTTGCTTTGAGCTCATCGGCAACAGCGTCAATGAACTCTTCCGTGTTCAGATAATGCTCTCGTGAAAGCCTATTGAAAAGGGGCAAAAAGGATTTAAAAGGGATGAGAACGAAAGCTCGAGTAACAAAGACAAACGGGAAAAGGAAGACAATAAGGCTCACTTGGATCCATGGATGATGAGTGCAAGATCTTTCGTCATCTTTCCAGATTCCACTGCACCAATGCATGCTGCCTCTAGTTTCTCAGTAAAATCCAAGAGCCTTTCGTTGTTGTCCAATGTTGCCCTGTTCACAAGCATTTTATTAAGTACACATACTTCCTACGCTTGTGATACCAGGTTAAAGCTCAGCAGATCGAGAACTATAGTAACCTACCTGTGTGCAAGTCCACGAGTCCAGGCAAAGATAGAGGCAATGCTGTTTGTGCTGGTTTCACCTCCTTTCTGGTGAACCCTGTAGTGGCGGGTAACAGTTCCATGGGCTGCTTCAGCCTCAATGGTCTTGCCATCAGGACACACCTGAACCATATATCCACAACTTTTCAGCATCCAAAACAATGAATCATATCAGCGACGAAAAGGAAAATGATCTAAAGAGCCAGAAGCATTGTCATGTATTTCAGAGAATTACAGAAAAAAGATAAACTGAAAACGGAACAAGGAGTTGGTTGAAGCAAAAAAATGCTTGAAAATAAACATACCAGGACAGAGGTCATCAACCCAAGGGATCCAAAACCTGTTCCAAGGGAAAAGGGATAAAATTATAAACCTCTAGGAGCAGAGATTAAAGGGAGAAAGACAGGATTACTCAATTCAGCAATTAGCACGTCAATACGTCATAACATATTCTATGAAGATTTGTCGAAATGACAGTCTTAAGGCTGCAAAACGCATATGTGATACCTTGTGCTAAGAAATCACTCTGTACATCCCCATCGTAGTTCTTACAGGCCCATACGTAACCACCTTCACTCTTTAAAGCATAAGCAACCATATCATCGATAAGACGGTGTTCGTACCTATAAAGCATCACGAAAGAGTCAATGTTTATGTACTTGTGATATTATAACCATGCTTACCAAGTGAACTGTGGAACTCACCAGATTCCAGCTTCCTCATACTTGGACTTCCAATTTGCTTCATAAACTTCTTGGAAGATGTCCTTGAACCTTTATAAGAGTATTAATGGTGGTTCAGAGGAACAGAACGTATACAAAAACCACTAGATATGTGAGGAAAAATAATGGCTCAAGGTGCCAACCTAATTTAAAATGGATAAGTGAAGGCCAAATGGAAACAGAAAGATCAACAGTTTACAGTTAGGTTGCTTACCTCCCATCATATTTCTTAAGAATGGTATTCTTTGTACTAAGATAGAGTGGCCATTTCTTTTGGAATGCCATGTTCATTGAAGCCTCAGCAAATGAACGAACAGACTGCATCACATCAAGAAAGTGAAAGTGAAAGGATATAAGTCTGCAGCAATTTAATATTCAAAATTTGGAATGGAAACCAAACAATTGTAAGCAAACCTCGTCTGTGTTGTACATGGATAAAGCTACTCCACCAGCACCAGTAAAGTTGTAAACTTCAAATTCAGTCTTCTCATCTGATCCTTCCGGCACTGATAAAGTATTAAAAACAATATTTCAGTAAAGATATTCTAAGCGAGTAAGCAAAACCCTTTGCTAATAAGAAAAGGCTGGAATAGACCCTATAAGATGAGTAGCATTGCTATCTAATAGGTTCATATCAAGTAAAGCAACCAACAAAAATTTACCAAACACCAATTTGAGTTTTCCAGCTCCTTTAATAACTGTATCAGTAGCTCGGTATTGATCTCCAAAAGCATGTCTACCAATGCAAATTGGTTTTGTCCAACCTGGTTTAAGAAGCAGATTTTACTTAACTACACAATTAAATCAACTTGAGGGAAGACGCAAAAGCAGAAAGCACAAGAAATCTGGGATACCTGGGACAAGTCTGGGTATGTTTTTGCACATAATTGGTTCTCTAAAGACAGTTCCTGTAGACAATGCCAATGGGTGCAAAAAGCTATAATTAAGCAAGCCATAACTAAGAAAGAACATGATCCAGAAACAAGAAGAAATGCAGGGGTACCATTTAGGATGTTTCTGATTGTCCCATTTGGGCTCCTCCACATGGATTTCAAGTTAAACTCCTCTACACGGGCCTCATCTGCAAAATAGCACATTTTTAGAATGATAGTCAACAGAAAGGATTGATTTTTGCTGAAAATATGAGCAAAAGCTCAACAAAAAGGAGTAGAGTCCAGTTGGACACTGAAATAAGCACCTGGGGTGATGGTTGCACACTTGATAGCTACGTTGTACCTGCAGTTAGACCATACAGTAGACATTAAGAAACCATAAGGAGGTTGAAAAGTTACAACTAATGGACAACCGATACAAGTTAAAGTTAATATGAAGCACAAATGGAGAGATATCCAGTAATCTAAAAAAATTAATGAAGACATGAATAGAGGAAAGAATAGCAAATGGATTTGCTCCAACAAATGGATATTTTCTTCCCCATTAGTTGTAAACTAGGAAGTAAAGATGAACAAAAACGTACTTCTGAGTGGCTTCCGCACTTTCAACTGTAACCTTATCATCTGTGGCATCACGGTGGGGAAGGCCAAGGTCAAAGTATTTTATGTCCAATTCCAGAAAGGGAAGGATGAGCTAAAGCAAGCAAAGAAGCTTCGTATATTAGTGGCTTGCAATTTTATTATTAGAAGGTGACAAGAAACCCATACTGATTCAGAAACAATCCAAGAAAACTTGTTACCTTATCCTTGATTGATTTCCAAATAACTCGTGTCATTTCATCTCCTGAATCACATAATCAAGAAGAAGATAGTAAGAGATAAAAATTTGTAGTCTTTAACAGTCAAAGTCGCATTAATAATTTAGATAAAAATTACGTTAAAAAGATTCCTTTCGGACCAAAATAACCAAAACTAAATTGACTTCTGAAATGATGTCACCAGTCAATGTTATACTGAAATACTATAGAAACCTAAATGAGGTCACAAAATACGACTTACTATCAAGTAAGACAAAATTTTAAAGAAACCTTTCATATGATCAGTCTTGAACTAATTCAAGAATGGTGGGAATACTTCAAATTAAGAAAATTAGATTGTTTCCCATTTTTTACGCATCCCCGCATATCAAAAGAATGGTTAGAAGACTAACATCTGTTTAGTTTGGATTATGAAAACCACTCTGATTCTTCACATAAGTAATCACTAATCGAAGAACTATCTATTTTTAATTGAGAAAGTGATTCCTCTACACACGATAACTAACATTGATTTTGAAAAATTCCAATCCAAACAGTGCCCAAGTAATTTTGAACAAACATAAAATAAGAAAATAAATAAAAAAGACAGAGTCACTAGATTTTCCTCTTCAGCATCACACAGAACAAACAAGGACCCACAAGATATATAAATGCAAGCAATAACACAAAAGAAGACCAGCATATAAGTTTCCCATTTGTTAAAAGTTTGGATCTTTTTTTCATCAAAGAGCTCAATATCAATTCTTGAAATGGATGGTCAATAGTTATATAAACTAGTTAACAACTCTGATCCAACCAACCCCACAAGATATATATATGCAATGCAAGTAATAACACAAAAAGACCGGCATATATGTTTCCCATTTGTTAAAAGTTCAGATCTTTTTTTCATCAAAGAGCTCAAAATCAATTCTTGAAATGGATGGTCAATAGTTATATAGAGTAGTTAACAACTCTGATCCAACCAACCCCACAATATATATATACAAGTAATAATTCAAAAAAAACACCATATATATGTTTCCCATTTGATAAAGTTTGGATCTTTTTTCATCAAAGAGCTAAATCAATAGTTATACAGATTAGTTAACAGCACTGATCTAAAAAAAACCACAAGATACATAAATAAATAAAAAGGACAGAGTCACTATATTCTCCTCTTCAGCATCAAACCCAGTACAAACAAGGACCCACAACATATATATATGCAAGTAATAGACCAGCATACGCAAGGGAGACAAAAAAAACACTAGGTAATTCTTCTCATTTGTCACAATAGTATCTGTTGCTGAGAAAGCTGACTCGGACAGTAGGGTCATCAAAAGAAAAATGGACCAACATATATCTTTTCACATTTGTTAAAAAGTCTGGATCTTTTTTCATCAAAGAACTCAATATTGTTGATCAATTTTAATATAGACTAGTTAATATCTCTGATCTAAACAACCCCACAAGATATATACAAGTAATAATCTAAGAAAACACCATAGTTATGCAACCCCTTTGTTAAAGTTTCAATCTTTCCCTTTTTCAAGACAATAGAGCTCAAATCAATCAGTAGTTAAACAGTCAATCAGTAAGATCTACAAAAAGAAAAAAAAAAACAGATCTACTAATCAAAATGGAGAGAAAGAGATCTAACCGTCCATCTCAACGATGGGGTTTTGAACAGTGATTTTCTGAAACGCCATTTTTGAAGATTGAGAGAAAAAATAAACAGAGAAATCTCAGCCGAATAGAGAAAAGTTGGTAGAAGAAAATGCAGAGTGCACAAAGAAGTATAGGAATTTGCTATGCTTTAATATATATATTGAGAGAGTTGGTTGAGTTGAGTTGCCACCTAAAACGAGGGTTGTGGTGGTGTGATAAATAAGCTTTTATTTTTAATTAAAAAATTTAATTTGAGTATTTCTTCTTCTTAATTTGAATTTAATCTGGTGTTAAAGTGAATATCAGAGCTACCAATAAAGGTTCTAAAGAAGTGATTAAAAAATTATTTTTAATCAGAGGTCTTGATCATATTCGATAATATTTTTTGTTAGAAAATATTTTAATTGAGATTTAATTGAATTTTTATACAGATAGTAAACACCTTTAGAATTGAGATTTAATCAATTTTTTATACGGATAGTAGACATGAGTGAGGAAAAAAATAAGTTGGATTAGGTAAGGATACTTTTTTTTGGTGGTCTTTTTAAGAATATTCATTTTCAATAATTGCTAACTAAAAATAAATGACAAATAACATACTTATATAACACAAATAATCTTTATCATGATAACTGAAAAAGATACCACCTAAAAATATGGTATAGTAGATAAACTGTTTTTTCTTAATCAGAAATTTTAGATTTAAGTCTTGGAAATAGAAAAATTATTAGTACGAAGTGCTTCTCCTCAAATAGGACTCTATATAGTACGAATTTAAATTAATTAGAGTCAACGTAAATATTGAACATCCAATGAAAAACCTAAAATTAAAATCAAAGATTAAGTAAAGGTTGCAAGTTCATTTGTCTCTTGTTGAATTTTTCAACTTGTTAGGTGATGTAGACCAAAAAGTACTTTTGTTATGATATTCCTCTCTTTTTTGTTGTTCTCATTGGTTGATAAATATAGAACTATAAGTAAATTGGGTTCAAATTCGATCCTTATTATAAATATCAAACATTACATAAGAAATAAAAAATATTAGTGAACCATATTGATAATAGAGGAGCTTATAATTCTGCAGAAATATGTAGGTGGAGTATTATTTTTTAGGATTAGTAGTACTTTTGATTCCTTGTTTACTGGTAAATTTTGATTTTAATTTTTATACTATATAGATTATTAAACTTTCGATTAATTGGATTATACAATTTTAATTTCTTTCCTTATGAATATTCATAAATTCAATATAAGTTTTAATCATCGTATATCACTCAATTACTCACGTGATATTATTAAAATTGTATTATTATTTTATATTTGATTGTAATATAATTCTTTAAATAGTCAAATATATAACATATTTTCTACATGAAAAAAAACACATATTTTAATTAATTGAATATTAAATATACTAAATCATATATATTACAAAAAATCAAAAATGACGAAAACTAGAATTTTATCAATAACTTAAGAATCAAAAACTACTATTATCCTAATATCTATTTTTCTAAAGTTTTATCTAAATATGAATAAGGATCATAAAGTCCTTATCCTCATTGACATTATATTATATTGGTCCCCATATATGTATATTTATACACCTACAAATTAAGTAAAAGTCTCTTTCTTGTTCCTCCATCATTCATTTTATTTTATTTTTGGATATTTTTATATGTGAAAAGGCAACGTATATATGTGTAATTCTGTCATTGGGTTGTCAGAAATATTTGAGGATAATTAAAGTACAATTCAAAAACTGCAAATTTTTCAGAGTTCAAAAAATATCTTATCAAAAAAACATAACAATAGAGGCATGAAAATAATAGCATATATATAGTACGTAATAAATAGATATTGGGAAATGATTTTATGTGAAGCCAAAAACCAGCTATATATATACAAATAAATTATTCATTCATATATATATTTGAATTTGAAGTAAGAAGATAATTAAAATAAATAATAATAGCCAAATTTTTGTGCAATTGTTTTATTGGTTGGGGGTAGTTAATTAAATTAATAATGTAGAGTTGGGTGAGATGCTATTTATTTTTATATTTAAATATATCTACTACTATGCTTCTTTGAATTATTATTTTTTCTTAGTTGCATATCTCTATCATGGGAAGTGGGGACTTGAGCCAGACTTTTCTATGCAGAAATAATTGAAAACAAGTTAATATCATCAACTATGTCAGAGATTTCTTATTTGAGTTTTGAATGTGAATTTTTTTTTATAAGGAATGTTTTTCATTAAACAAACTTATATATGCGGTGTAATCGAATTAATTGAAGTCTTGGTGTGATATCGAACGGAAAACAGAAAAAATGAAAACGAGATAGGATGTCCATTCAAGAGTGGATAAAGGGAATTATTTGCTTGTTTTGATAGAAAAGAAGGTGAACTGAATCTTAGAGCCCGTTTGAACAAGCGATATGAAATCAGACTGATATGAAATTGAAGTTTTAATTGAATATGTCCTTTAAATTTGTTAAGTTGTATTTATTTTCATAAACATCAAAATTTCACAAGTTATAAAAGCTATCAAAATTTTCTCAATTCTTACACAATTTTATCAACTAAGGAAAAACATAATTCATAAATAAAATATCCGTAAATTTTGTGATGGCAAATTGGTAATGTTGACATTTTCCTTTTTGGTAGGTTTTCTAGAAGACCTATGACTTTATAAAGATGACATTATAGGAGTCTTGTCCTACCCTACACAATGTCATAAGTAATATACAAAATATAGTACAAATTTTAACAAAAGGTTCCATATATTTGAAAATAAACAATACTCTAATAATTATATATCAAGTCATCAATCATATCATATGCCGATTAAGCTTAAAATAGAGCAAATTTTATATTAGATGACAACCTATCAACAATCATAATCCTTTATTTTAATCGGACATGAAACTAATCCATAATATAAGTAAACTCATAACTATCCGTCTTAAGATTTATCTAGATTTAAATTCAAATATCCCCTCCATCCTACATATATTATTCATTGATAATTTTGTTAAGTGAGACAACTAAGTCTGACATTAATATCAATAACGACTAACCATCATGGGATGTTGAGGATATATAATTTTTATATAATCAATTATTAAGATTAGTTGACTGAATATTCTTTCGATCGACTTTCATAATATATATATTTATATATATCCTATACATTTACCTAATATATAGTATAATGTCTTGCTAGCATAATTATCTCATAAAATGTCACATCAAATTAGTTACGTGTGATACTTTTGAGAACACAATTTTTTTAATTATGTTTATATTACATGTATATTATCAATTCGATCATTTTACCTAACTCTTATACATACGTATATTACATGTATCTAATATTATATGCATGAGTTATAACTTATACGTTAGATAGAGTTCGATATATTTATATTATCAAACTTACAATTTAATTAAAAAAGTGTCAATTCATAATGATATTAAGGAAGTTACACTCACTATCTCAAAAATGATCATTAGCGCAACTAATTAATGACAATAACTTTTTCTTTTTTCCTCTCCCTAGAAGCTCCCACCCCTTTTGCTCCCTTGGTGACTCGAACTCGCAACCTTCGGGTTGGAAGTGAGGGTGCTTACCATCCGAGCAACTCCCTCTCGTCTAATGACAATAACTTAACTGCCACTAAATATGTATTTTTAACGGTAATTAACACTCTTTATATATATTCCTAAAGCCTATAGTGACATTGAATTCAATGTCAATTAACTAATGCCGGTAAAGGCTTTAAGACTCTTTGTTAATGAGTATATTTATTGCCGCTAAAAGTTATTTTTGTTGTAGTGACTAGAAATTTTGGAATAATCAGAAGTGTTAAACCAAGAGACAACAAGAAAACATAGAATCAGCTATGAAATTTTTCGATAATCCTAGTTATTTTATCGCTAAATAGCTTCTAGCTAATTGATTTTCATATAAATCACCACTAATCTGTGATTAGAGTGGAATATTTATTGTTTAGCTTCGAAATTTTGTCCATTACTAATTTCTTATTTTCTTGTAGCGTTAAAATGTACATAAGGAGGTCCAGTAAATTATATTATGGGCTTCCATAGTCCAGTCTGTAAGCCCAAAAGTTTCACAAACCCAATTGCCTTTTAATCTTGGGCTTTATGTTAATTCCCTTAGGTTAGGACTATCCTTTGATACCATTTTTTTTCTTAAAGAGGTCGTTTGGTTTAAAGACAAGTTACGCAAGGGATAATTATAATGTACGAATTAGTAATGCGAGATTATAGTGGAACCAAACGAGCACTTAAGGTTTGGGCCTAGGTCCAGTATAGTATTAGTTAGGTCCGGAGGCCCAAAAGCCCATGGATTAGTGCCCTAATTCACTGTTCCAGCTAAATGATTATCTTGATGTTATGCTAATTGCCAATGTGTATATCTAGCTTTGATCATTTCAAGCTGTAGTTAGTACTAATTACTATCACCACTAGCATTAGTGCTAAATCATTAAAATTAACCACTTCTTGAAGCAACTCTGGACTATTAGTGCCAATCTTTTTCATTAACTAATAATTCAATGTACATGTTATAACTGTGGTGTTTTAGTAAGCTTGCACATACTTCAAGTAGTTTTATTGGACACCTACTACCTCCGATATGTAGTGGTGGAGCCAAAATTTTCACTAAGGGGTTCAAAATATAAAAAAAGGTAAACATACAAAGAAATCTAGGGGGGTCAACATATACTATATATATACATAAAAAATAATTTTAACCTTATATGTATATAGTGTAATTTTTCGCAGAAGGAGTTCAAATGAACCCTCTTCTCTCCACTTGGATCCGCCCCTGCCCATCATCACATGTACTTGTTCACCCCGACTTGGATGGATCGCAAGAAATCACCTAATGTTTTTGCCAATAGAACTGGAGATCCCATGATTCTTAGATTATTTTATTGATCATTAAGCCACACCCGAAGATGCAATTCAATGTATATGTTTAAGGACATGGTCTTAGGTTGGCATTTTCATTTCACATCAGGCTTTTTCAGGAGGGGATGCAGTTTTCAACATATTCACAAAGAGTAATGATCACATTGGTATTTCACCACTTACAATTCTGAATTCATCTTTAACTTTTTTTCCCCACTAGTGTATAAAAGTACCATGCAAGTTCTTACAAGACCAGTGTTCTCTACTAATGGTTTGTGTAATATTCTTGAAACAAAGTGAATCATTATGAGTAGTATTATATTATACTCATAACATGTATCATAAGCCTTACTACAAAATATTCTACCAAAATGATAAGCAATTTCCAAAATAATAAACTCATAAAAAGGTTGCAACTTTACAATCACTTTTCATGCAATGGGCACCTAACAATTTTAGGTAAGTGCTCATTCATCCTTAATTCGGGGGTCTCAAGTTTGAATCCCCCAAATACAGAGTTGTTTTTGTTAGGAAGCGTTATACCCCCAATTATGGGTGTTCACGGGTCGGTTTGAATCGGTTATTGGTCAAAACCAAAACCAAATCAACTTAATCAATTTTAAAATTATCAAAACCAAACCAAACCAAATATAATATACATTTATCGGTTTGGTTTGGTTCGGTTATTCGGTTATTACCATACACAAAAATAAAAGAAACAATTCATTCAAAATGTGAAAAAAGTAACAACAATCCATTCAAAACGAAAAATAGTTAGAATGACTTAAATTACTGAACTTCCGATCACTAAATTTACTATAAATAAAGCTTTAAAATTCACTATATTAACCTAAAAGAATTGTCATAGACACTCATTTATATGAAATCAATAAAATAAATGTTTTCATCTTTGGCATTTTTGCTTTCAATAAGTAAATTATAAAGAAATTTTAATGAAAATATATATAAGATCTTTAAAATTGGTTTAAAAAATAATATATTAAGTATGTATATTAATAAAAATATATGTATATAATTCACCGGTTCGGTTCAATTATTTCTTCGATTTTTTCGAATAAAACCATAACCAAACCAAATACTATCGATTTTCAAAAATCTAAAACCAAACCAAACCCAAATAAAATCAATTTTATTTTATCGATTTGGTTCAATTTTTCGGTTTGGATCGACTTTTATCCATGCCGTGAACACCCCTACCCCCACTATGGAACCTTACAACACAAATCCAAATTTTATCAGGCTCCATACCATACACCAAATGGAAAACAAAGAAGTTTTAGGACAGATAACCAACCAGGTTTGTGATAGAGTGATAAGTATTCTTTCAACCTTAACTCGAGGTCTCAAGTTCGAATCTCTCGAATACATAGTCGTTTTGTTAGGAAGCATCATACCCCCAATATAGAACCTTACAACACAAATCCAAATTTAATCGGACTCCATACGAACACCGAATGAAAAAGAAAGAAAAGTTTTAGGACAGATAAACATGTTGGACAAAATGTGATTAGTGGGAGTGACAAAAGTGGGGCTATTAAGAAAAAGTTAATGGACCATCCACAGATGATAAAATATAGTGAGATCCACCCCATCCAAAATGCCTTTCTTCTATCCACTCAACTCACACACATTATAAAACAAAAAAAGTCACATTCTTTGAACAAACAAACCACAAATCAAGACTTGGTTGTAAAATCAAAACTAATAGGATACATTTGATTATCCATAGAGTGACATTACTCCATAGAGTGGAGTATATAAACAAATGAAAAACAAAGAAGATGACAAAAGGCCTTTTGTTTCTTTCAAGCTTTTTTTGAGAAACTAGGCCACACTTTCCCATTCAACTTACATGGGAGATCACCTTTCAAGGTGAAGAAAAAAAAAAGCAAAAGGATCAAAACTTCCCACTAAAGAAAAAAAGTTCACATTTTTACTACTAACTCAAACCTAAAAAATCAAGAAAACCAAAAGGGTATACAAGAAAGAGAGCATTAGACTAGATTAAAATTTTACAAGGGTGGGGGCTATTATCAATAATGAGATCTTCTTCTCTTTTTTTTTTCTTGTTTTTGAGCTTTCTTTATTGCTTCATTGACAATTGGGGTTTCTACCAGGGCCTCCATAGTAAAAGTGATGGCCCCAATCTTCATTACTACCTGTTTGGACATCATAACAGTTGGATTGCTCAGTGAAGGTGCCAAGATCTTTAGGAGATTTAAGGTTATTTGAGCTGTCAACAACTTGAATGTTTCTGAAATAACTTGACTTGCCAAAACCTTCTTCTGGAAATCTACCACTTCCCATTTGTGTAGCTGTATGTTTACCATCTGGTTGTGAATTCACCACTTCACCACCCCACTCTATCATGGATGCACTCTCTGCTAAATAGGAAAACAAGAAAGATGGCCAATACCCTAATACATAGTCATTTCCAAATTGCATCCACCAATGTCCTTCTTTTGGATCCTACAATAAATATGTCCAATATAAAAGGATTACACCAACAAGAACAAACATAAAGTTAAGTTCTTTCCTTTTTATTGAGTGTTTGTGTGGGTGTTTCAGGTACAAGAATGCACAGTTTGTTTTTTGAGGGGGGGTAGGGAAATGGGATTACAAAGTGAAGAATCGAATTCATGTAGTCAACCAATTGAACTACTAACATTTCCTCAAGAATGCACATATCAATACAACTTGTGTGTTTCTGAATAATAAAGATTTTGTCTTTCTATGTATTCAGAAAAGCATTTTTCCTTGTACTGATGTTGAATGTACTTTTCTTACACTCAATTTACTTTATGAGATGCTGGCTACTGGTGCCATAATTTGGCGCAGAAGGCAGAGAATATTAGGCTGAAAATCTTGAAAGTGGATTTTTACCTTCCAGATAAGAATACTGATATCATACTGAGAGTTTCTCAAGGCTGAAACAGGAGAGATACTTGCTCCCATAGCTATAGCACTGCTGACTTGAATGAAACCTGAGCAAAGAAGGTTGTAGCAACCTGTTGCTTGATATGCATCACTCTGCAAATATAGTAACCAAAAAAGATTCAAGAAAAGATTATATAATGTTCAAATGAAAATGAGATAAAAGAGTTAATCAATTTACTCAAATTAGTAAGAAACTTACAGTCCAGTAAGTGAATAGTCTTGTGTTATTGTCACCATAGAGGTCAGGGCTAACCTGACATTCACATGTTTGCTTACTGTTAGACTCAAAAATACTTTTTGACATGTGAAGGTGAACCAACTCAAAATAGTTCAAATGTAGCTAAAACATCTTTCATATAATTAATATACCTGCCAACCAGCTTCAATGCTGTTTAGATCTTGACCAAAAGAACCACCAAGAATCCAAAGCTGAGATAAGCTAAACTCATTTGACTGTTGTACCTTAGGTTCCCATACATTAATAGTTGCTTTAGCTCCATAATACCTATCTCCTTCAACATAAGCTATTGCATGCTGGAAATACACACACAGAAAAAAAAACAATCAGAATATGGACTCCAACACAACCTCCAAAGGAAATGACAATGAAATCAAGAAATGGTTTTGCACCTGATGGCCACTTTCATTGGTAAGGTCAGGATCTGTAGACCTTGGCTTAGCAATGCCTTTGGGCTTCTTCTTACCATACTTTTTGACAGAACTTGCCCTCAAAACATCATCTTTCTTTGTTCTCCTAACAGGAATAGTGTCCTCAGGGCATCTTCCATTCATATGCCACAGCTGAGTTATGGGATTAGTACTTTCTTTAGACCTTGTAGACATTTTCTCCTCATCATAAAGCCCTTCTGGATGGTAGCTAGGTCTCATCTGAGCATATTACAATGAATTTTTCAAAAACTGATAAAGACATTTATATTAAAAGCAATGAACTAAACAAAAAGAAATATAGACCTGGATTTTGTGATCTTTGAGGAATGGATGGTCAAAAGCAGGTTGCTGAGAGATGTGTATACAGTCAATGATATCCCCATCTACACTCTGTATAATCATTACATTCACAACATTAAAAATCTAATCTTAGTCACTTCCCTTCATCTCAGAGATGCCATTATTACTCTTAACTAATTTTGAATAACTTCCAAGAACAAAGGAGGAAGAAAACACACAAATTGGAACCAAAAACAAGAGAACCCTTACCCACACACACACACACAAAACAAACTCCCAAAAACCCAAATGTAACAAAACACTGAGAACATCATTTTTCTTCAGCAAGAACTCAAACAATCAAAAAAGATTGAATTTTTTTTTTACTGTAACCATTACAAAAGTAAGCTAAGTACCTCAATGCTTTTAATGGGAGGTTTATTGACCCTTTTCAAGTGTTTCTCAACCTCAAGCTTCTGTCTTGAAACAGATAGTCTAGCAGCACAAGATAATGAAATCAAAGAACCCCACAAGTAAACCAACATCAAAACTACAAGAAAAGCTCCTCTCTTCCTCTTAAAACAGCTAAACTGCACAGCAACTGCCATTGTAGTTAAGCTAACCTAGCCAACCACCTCCAATCAAGAAAACAAGTAAGACCCAAGTCAAGATTTGAGCTAAAATCACTACCCTTGAAACAATTTCAGTGTTTTTAGACCTCAAATCAACTCCACCATAGCTAGATAACCAAGCTCTTAAACTACACCCCCCCTCTGCTTATCCTACGCACCCCCTTTTTTTTTTTCTTCTCCTCCTCAAAGAAATACACTTTACTATAACCCCAAAGTGTTTGAGGACAGTGAGAGGCTAAAAAAGCTTTTGCTTTGATTGTTTCTTCTCTCTCTCCTTTCTGCTTCTATCGAAAAATCCAATAAAAATGCAGAGATGGGTCTGTCTTTTTCTGTTTCCATATTCACACCCATGTATTTTATTACTCTTTCTTTTCAATTATTAAGTAATTCTTTTTTGAAAAAATTAATAATTTGTTTATACCTTACTACTAGTTTGATACAAGTGATAAGAGATAATTAATCGAGTTTATTTTTGTTTGATTGGAATAAATTTATCTTAGAATTTACTTTGTTTGGATGGTTGGTACGTATTATTTCATAATGTATCGTATTTACTTGTATTATGTTGTATTGTATCATATTGTATTGTTTTAATGAATACATTGTTTGGATAGATTGTATCGTTTTCCGTCATTACATAATATCACACATTCATAATTTGAGTGACAAACCTAAAAAACAAAGTAGGGTACAAAGTAAAGCTACTATGAAAAGGTAGGATAAAAGATGAAATGTGATTATGAAATAATAAGTAAAGACAAAATGAGAAGAAAATATTAAGGTAACAACACGGTCACACCAAATCGGTCGTTACATAAAATGGATATTTTTGTAGTTACTTAACGATGAATTTAAACGATAGGATACGATATAATTTAAGTAACAATCAAAACAGACATTGCATTTAAAACTAAAATACAATACAAAGGGTAACAACCATCCAAACAAGGTGAGAATTGTCTTGTAGCTGGTTATAATTATGCATGTATTAGTAATATATGAATTAGTCAAAAGTTTCATGACTTTAGATAGAAGAATGTGAGGAAGTCGCAAATTAATAGAGCGTTATCTTGCTTTTTAATGATTTTAGGCTTGATGGTGTCTAATGTAAAATGAGTTTGTATTCAACTATAATTTATTGCTTTTGATATTTGTTATCATTTGTTATTTGTTGTATTTCAATTATCATATTACTATTATTCCTTTCTTGTATGCTCTACACTACTTTCTATAAGTACTTTTATCACATTTGAACCAAAAAAAAATATTTAAAAAAATTCTATCCTCATAAAATATGAATAAAATTTGCGTACATTTTAGACTCCGCAGGTTGTTGTGTACTAGTATATCTTATTTTGGTGAACACGAGGGGTAAAAAAGGACGGTGGGTGGAGAAAATGCAGCACCACTGATGTCCTTTTCTTTTTTCAAAGCAGGGTCCACACTATAAATTAATGTGAAATTATGTTTTTGCCCTTTTGTGTATTCAAAAGTTTTTTAACCGTTATCATTTCGAATTTGTCCCTCCATTTACCATCTCGAGACAATAGTTGGTACCAACTTTTTTTATTTTTTGGTATAAAGATAGATTTTATAATTCACTATTAGATTCTTTACAAATATATATATATATTTATATGAGATTAATGAATAAAATATTATTTATTTTATCGATAGTTTAGATATTTATGCTCATTAAACATATTAGGGGTGAATTTTTTGTGTAAGTTATAATGTATGTGAATTTATTATCTCTTTATTGATACTGCACTTAATTGAATGATGTGTTACTTACTCATAGGAACATGGATGGTTCTAACCTAATGTATTTGTGTTTCTCTTTTCTCTAATGATACATTCATATTCTAAAAATTCTAGATTCGCGTCTGATACATATGTTATGAATGTGTTGTCACACAAGATTATATACAAGATTATATGTGATTAAATGATCACTATATTTGCCGGAAAAGCACAAGTATAACACACAATGAGGATAACATAAGAAATGGTTGATTGCGATTATTTGAACATGTCAGCGTCTATCTATATATTCACATATATGTAAGTATTGTATTATAGTAAGGGAAGGTGTTAAAATAATTAAGGAGCGAGATAAACCTAATATCTTATGAAAACAAGTCATCTCGAAAAAACTATAAATCTTGAGAATCAATACTAAAAGAGATTACTCCTTAACTATACTGTATTATTCAAAAGTCCCTCAAATTTACAGATTATTTCCTAATTAATTATATACAAGATTATTCATAAGTTCCTCAAATTTACAAATTATTTATTAATTAACTATAAGCAATATTATATTACTCCTTTCAATTTAATGGAGTGTCTCTTCTTCTTTTTTGGCAATTTTAAAATTTTAATTTTTCACCTGACATGTTTAAGATTACAAAATAAAAGAACATTTTGATATATTAATATATCTTTAGTTTATGATCACAAGATTCAATTTTTATTTTTATTTTATTAAATTCTATATCAAATTTAACCAGACACACAAATTAAAACCGAACCTAATAATTGCTTATTGCATTTGCACATGGCATCTTTTGCCATTGAGTCGTGAGAATAAAGATGAATTATAAGTCAATTTGGTCCATAAAAGTTTTTCCTTTTTCCTTTTTTTTTTTTCTTTTCATCTTTATTGAACAAAAAAAAAAGATGATTAAAGCCAAATGTATTTAGTATTTTTAGAGCATATATAATCAACTAACTTTATTCCACGTTCACCCTAATTAATGGCCACTAATTATAAATTATTGTAATAATAATAATATTCCTTAAAAAGTTCCTTTTTTTTCAGAAAAAAATTCTTATTGTTTTATTAATAGTAAAATAATTATTATTAGAAGAATAATGCACGAATACAAACCTTCTGGATTGATCCTTCTTTAATTTGAATATCTGACTCATCTTCCATGTGAGTTCTCCATCAATTGGTATTTTAAGATGTGCGGCGATGTTCATGATAGAGGGCGGGTCGATAAGAACGAATTAAAGAGAAAGATCGATAAGATTCTAGCTATATATGCTAGTCGTTAGCAAGTTTTTGAAAAATAGATGCAAGTTACATCTTAAATGAATCTCGCATCAGAATAAGAGAGAAAAATGAATAGTTTTATATAAGGCATAGCTGATAGCTACTTTGCTCAGTCTTTTTAAAAATATCGACGTGTGTATGTTGAATCCTTCAAAAATAGCGTATTTTTTGAATGATTCAACACAATTGATATCATTTTTGAAGAGTCCGACCAACACAGGCTAATAACACAAATAACTCATATGCTACGCACGGTTTTAAGTTTGATAAATAATTGTACATCTGAACAACAAATTCGTGAAATCTATTGAATTTAAAATAAATAATACATGTGTTATTGACTTAGATTATGACAGTTAACTTCTTCTTTACCTATATAATTCAAACTAAAATGAATGTATATTATTACACCTTAAAATGAATCTCACATCAGAAAAAGAGAGAAACATAAATATAAATAACTTTATTTAAGACATAGTTAATAACACAAATTCATATGAAACGTATGATTTTGAGCTCCATAATTATAAACCTAAAGAACAAAATCGTGAAAATCTATTGAATTCAAATCAGATAATACATGTCATTGACTTAGGTTATAATATTTAATTTCTTTCTTAACATAATTCAAACAAAAAATAAATAAATTATGTAGATGAGTGGAATCCAATGAAAAATGTGTCATTAATTAATTAATTATATTTTAGTCAGAGAATCCACTGCCAACTTGGAGTCTCATCCACGATAATCTTTATTAATTTGTTCTTAATTCATCTTAGACAAAGATTCTATGCTTTTGATATATTCTAATACTAGTAAAATTAAAAAATTATTTCCATATGAACACTTAAATTAATAAAAAAGTTAACAATTATTAGTAAAATAAATTGAAGTAAAACGAATATACTTCTGACGTGACAGTGGTCAAATGGTGTTTTATGTGTAATAATAAGTTGGTCAAAATTATTTGTAAAAAGCACAATTTCCAAGTTTATGATTTTTGCAGTTTATTTGTATTTATTCGAATAATAATTTTATTTATTTGTATTTATTCTAATAATAATTACTCTATGGAAGAAGAAGAAAAAGACAAGTTTTTGGCTAAGTATTTGACAAAAAAACAGGATTAGAACTTAAGAAAAAAATTAATGTATTTGAACTTCCAAGTAATTGGAGCTAGAGCTAGTCAAAACTTTGGAAATTCCTTCTAAATTGCATTTTAAAATCCATTTTTTTTAGACGGGTTGAACATCTTCATTATCGATCGAAACAGTATTGAAGAATAAGTCGAAACACTATTGATTCTTGCGATGGGATGAGTAAAAAATCTCACAAAATGGATGAGATGTTTCAGATGAGTTTCTCTTTTTTAGGATTTTATAAACGAAAAAAATTGAATCTTTTGTGACACCAAAACTCTAAAAAGAATGTGACGTCACTCGTCAGTCATGTAGAGACAATGAGTATCGTTCACAAAGTCGTCACAAATAAACCCACAAAATTTGATGTCGAACAGAGCTAGTTAGTCATATTCCAAAAATATATAGATTAATATACATAGCAACCTTACATAATTATGAATTCTTGTTTCATGACCTTGAGACTCCAAAAAAAAATGACGTGACGTCTATCTAGTAGAGGCACTGAATGTTATTCACTAAGTCATCACGAATATATATATGTGAGATCAAACAGACTAGATCAGACTTATTCCTAAAACTTCATGGATAAATACGCACACATAATTGAGATAATGCTAAATTCATGTTATCTGATTCAAAAGCTCCAAAAAAGGAAGAAGACGTCTATCCTTGAGAAGTAATGAGTATCATTTATTAGGTTATCATGAATAGACCGACTTAATCAAATATATTACAAATAATTTATGAACTAAAATAAACAACAATATTTTTTTTTTGAAATAATCCTGAATTCTTGTTTTGTTACCATAGAAATTTCACAACAATATCTTACATAATATAGTATTATTTTTTTCATGATGAGAGTAACTAACTTATACTGTATTCATTTTGTAAAATAAAATCACTTTACCGTTACTTTTCAACACTAACGCCGTTAAATCTGGTCGTCCTTTTTTTATATACACGTGCAGCGTCCGTCATATAAAAGCTGAGCTCCGTGAAGAATAACAGTAATAATACTTAGTCAAAATACCTGTCATGCCCCTGCACGAATCACGATGCATGTTTCTGCAAAAAGTGAGATTTTTTTCATGGTTTGATTTGGTGTTTTACTCAATTGGCTAAAAGAGAATCCAATGGTAAATATTTATGGTATCGACACTACGATAAAAGAGATATTTAGTGATAACAGATTGGGAAAAAGGATAAATATATTCCTGAACTATCGTAAATGATATGCAGATACAATCCGTCATACTTTTGGGATATTGGTGCCCCTATCGTCCAAAAACTAGAGCATGTATACTATTTATACTAACGGACATACACGTGTCATAATTTTATCCACCGATCCGATATTTATTAAATATCGGAACGACGGATAAGATTGCGCCATGTGTCCCTATATGCTCTAGTTTTTGGACGGCAGGGGCACCAATATCCCAAAAGTATGACAGAGGATATCTGCATACCATTTACGATAGTTCAGGGGTATATTCGTCCTTTTTTCCTAACAGATTTAACGATAATTGAGTTGATGTCATCGAATTCAGAGTCGCTAAGTCTTTGATGATATTTTTATATAGTGTTGATTACATCATCTCCGTCTCATATTAGAAGGACATCTTACTAAAAATATTTCTCTCATATTAGAAGGACATCTTACTAAAAATATTTCTCTCATATTAGAAGGACATCTTACTAAAAATATTTCTCTCATATTACTTGATCACCTACTAAATCAGGATAGAGTTAATTAATTTTTTTCCATTTTATCCTACAATTAAAATGACTTTGGAAGTTTAAATGAATTTTGAAGATCTAAGAATTTCTTTTTCTCAAGATGCTAAAAATAAGAACAAAGGGCAAAATAGTAAAGTTGATTAATCTATTAATGAGTTTTTAATCACCGTGTAAAATTGAAAGTACTCATCTAATATGGATGTGCCATTTTTTCAAACATAATTGGCATAAATGAGTCTAACTCTTAATGATTGGCATAGATGAACTATTTTTTAAAATTTGATGATATATTTGAGTGTTTTTCGTTTAGAATTTAAAGTTTATGTGTTCGTCGATTGACGTTATTAGTTTTTTTAGTGAATAATTTTGTCCATGTTATTTTAATGAGTAAAAAATAAATAATTAAATACAAAGTTCATTGAATCATTGTTCTTATAAATGCAATTATTTTGACACTTTCTATGAGTGTGAATCTAGTGGAGGGTCATTGTACTTTTAGGCATCACAATTGCTCCTTTTTGACATAACACTCATATATATGTGGGCTTTCATGTTAATTTAACACAAATATGGAACCATCCCATAAACATGAATCCACCCAATTAATTTTTTAATCTATTTTATATATCACTTCCCAATATCTTAAAAAGTTGATTTTCTAATTGATTTAATTTCAAGAATATGTTTTTTAAGGCTATAATCATTCAAAGATGCAATTAATATACTTGCGTCAAGTTCAGAATTCAGAGATGAAACTAATAACTTACATCAAGTTTAGAATTCAGAGATGAAACTAATAACTTATGTCAAGTTCAAATTTCAGAGATGAAATTAATAACTTGCGTCAAGTTCAGAATTCAGAGATGAAACTAATAACTTACGTCAAGTTTAGAATTCAGAGATAAAACTAATAACTTGCGTTAAGTTCAGATTTCAGAGATGAAATTAATAACTTGCATCAAGTTCAGAATTCAGAGATGAAACTAATAACTTACGTCAAGTTCAGAAATAAAATTAATAACTTGCGTCAAACTTCAAAATATTTTCAATAATTCTCTTTAAATAAAATTATGTGTATGCTAACTAAGACTATAAATCTATTTAGAAAATTGAAACCTAAATGACTTGTGATGACTATGATGATACATGTTGTGTTGCATCACATCACATTACATAGAGCATGTGAAAGTGTCTTATTTAGACAGAAGAAAGTTGGGGCAATATTCTAGATGAATTTGTAATCACCAATAGATTTTTTTCTCACATAAATTTTTTTTTTTACAAATTTGAGATCACTTAAATGTTTTAAAAAATTGTCCCTTGAAAGTGCCATATGATAGACATGATGTTTTTTTTTCCTTAAACATTATTGAAGGTTTTATTATTTTTAAAAATATATATAATGTGTTACCTATTCGATATCTTTTTTTATGTTAGATACGCCTTTAACGATGTTTCTAACGAGGGGGGAGGTGAGGAATAAAAGGTAAACTTTGGAAGACGAAGTATATATACATGATATTTTAGACAAATCTCATATCGCAGAGAGAAAAAAAAGGTGAAATTATGAATAGTAATTTTGATTTAGGTAAGATTTAGAGATAAGATAATTTAGTTATATTTTCATCAATTATGAGATGAAAATGCCAAATGAAATGAAAAAAAAATGTTGGAGATATATAAAATTGTTCTTCATGCTTTAATTAATTGATTTGCTATAAAGTTAGAAATGATTCATCTTTTCTCTTCTCCTTTTTTTCAAAAGCATTTTTTGTTGTTTAGATGGCTTTATAATACAAAATTATTCTGGAATCAAAATAGAATATAGTAGAATTCATCAATCTTTTTCATAGTTGTTCATTCAATCATAATAATAATTAACATATTTTTATAATAATGTGTAGTTGTTTATTAGAGATTAGTGGATTATTATGTCACAAAAGTTCCTTTTTCATAATAAACTTTTTTTGAAGTTTGAATGAGAAGCTATAGATAATATAGATTAATATATACCCCATCCGCCATTAACATTTTACTAGTTCAGTATACTAAAAATATATTGTAATAAGATTTAGTTTTTCAAATAACTTCCTTATCGTCAAGTAAGTATTTTCCGACCTACTAAAATACTAATAGTCAAATTTGGATTTCCTTACTATATGAGCGACCTAATAAAAGATGCATGTACATATAGTTAATATTAGACGCGTAAAAAAGAACAAAGGGAGTGGAGTATAAATCATTAATTCACTACTAGAAAACAAAGAAATAGCGACGGATAAAATTTTAGAGCTAAACAACAAACATCTCATGTTAATATTGTTTAGTGATGAATTTTAAGAAAATTTAATTAGCTATGAACTTTTTAGCAACTGACTAGCTAGTTAGGAGTTACCGACAAATTCCATATTTTGTAGTAGTGATTGTTGGTGCATGCATAAATAATCATAATGTATATATATGAATATGAGTATATATGGATTTTATTAGAGAAGAAAATCTTGAAGAGTTTGTCACTATATATCATCAACTTTAATCATAGATTATAGAAGTACTACAAAAAGTTTTTTTGGCAAAATAGTCTGAATACAAACTTACAAAATAATCACTTAACTTTATTACCATATAGTATATATATATATATATATATATATATATATATATGCGCTGCCCATCATGAAAAATTGGGACAAGTTTTAATAGTAA